>SWLE01000622.1:0-89419 GCA_004026145.2 Takifugu bimaculatus | reverse complement strand
ACCCTAACTCCAACCCTAACCCTAACCTACATAATCCAACCAAACCCTAACCCTAACCCTAACCCTAACCCAACCTAACCCTAACTCTAACCCTCCTGGTTACTTCAGCAGGGAGGCTCAGGGAACCTTCTCCCAGCTGCCCCTCAGCTCAGGTGGAGCACTGAGGTGCAGCAGGGGTGAGATGGCAGCAAAGATCCAGCTCATTTTGGGCTGTTTGAAGGTTCTCCAGCCTGACTGGGGGGCCCAGAAAAGGCTCTGAGGTGGCCTTCACTGACTCCTTCAGGAGGCGAGTCCCTCCACACTGTCCATTGATTTACCCTAACCCAAACCTTAACCCTAACTCCAACCCTAATACTAACCCTAACCCTAATGCTAACCTTAACCCTAACTCCAACCCTAACTCCAACCCTAACCCCAACCCTAATGCTAATGCTAACCCTTATGCTAATGCTAACCCTAATGCTAACCCTAACTCCAACCCTAACCCTAACCCTAACCCTAATGCTAACCTTAACCCTAACTCCAACCCTAACCCCAACCCTAATGCTAACCTTGATGCTAATGCTAACCCTAACCCTAACTCCAACCCTAATGCTAATGCTAACCTTGATGCTAATGCTAACCTTGATGCTAATGCTAACCCTAACCCTAACTCCAACCCTAATGCTAATGCTAACCTTGATGCTAATGCTAACTCTAACTCTAACTCCAACCCTAATGCTAATGCTAACCCTAATGCTAATGCTAACCTTGATGCTAATGCTAACTCTAACCCTAACCCCAACCCTAATGCTAATGCTAACCTTGATGCTAACCCTAACTCCAACCCTAACCCTAATACTAACCCTAATGCTAACCTTAACCCTAACTCCAACCCTAACTCCAACCCTAACCCCAACCCTAATGCTAATGCTAACCCTGATGCTAATGCTAACCTTGATGCTAATGCTAACCCTAACTCCAACCCTAATGCTAATGCTAACCCTAATGCTAACCTTGATGCTAATGCTAACTCTAACCCTAACCCCAACCCTAATGCTAATGCTAACCTTGATGCTAACCCTAACTCCAAGCCTAACTCCAACCCTAACCCTAATGCTAACCTTAACCCTAACCCTAACCCAAACCCTAACCCTAACCCAACCCTCTCTCACTCATTCTCACACTCACTCACACACAGACACTCACACATGCACATTAGAGCTTTCAAAATATTACGTTAAAAAACATTACGTGCAACTATGCGCGCATGTGCGCTTATGTGCGCGCGTGCGCGCGTAAGTGCGCGCGTGTATGCGCGTAAGTGCGCTTATGTACGCGTAAGTGCGCGCGCGTGCGCGTAAGTGCGCTTATGTGCGCGCGTGCGCGTAAGTGCGCGTGTGTGCTTTAGGAACTCATTTACTTACACACTTACTCATTCTCACACTCACTCACACACAGACACACACACATGCATATAACCCTAACCCTAACTCCATCCCTAACCCTAACCCAACCCTAACCCTAACCCTAACTCCAACCCTAACCCTAACCCTAACATAACTCCAACTCTAACCCTAACCCTAACTCCATCCCTAACCCTAACCCAACCCTAACCCTAACTCCAACCCTAACCCTAACCCTAACATAACTCCAACCCTAACCCTAACCCTAACTCCAAACCTAACCCTAACTCCAACCCTAACCCTAACCCTAACCCTAACCCAACCCTAACCCTAACCCTAACTCCAACCCTAACCCTAACCCTAACATAACTCCAACCCTAACCCTAACCCTAACTCCAAACCTAACCCTAACCCTAACCCTCCTGGTTACTTCAGCAGGGAGGCTCAGGGAACCTTCTCCCAGCTGCCCCTCAGCTCAGGTGGAGCACTGAGGTGCAGCAGGGTGAGATGGCAGCAAAGATCCAGCTCATTTTGGGCTGTTTGAAGGTTCTCCAGCCTGACTGGGGGGCCCAGAAAAGGCTCCTGAGGTGGCCTTCACTGACTCCTTCAGGAGGCGAGTCCCTCCACACTGTCCATTGATTTACCCTAACCCAAACCTTAACCCTAACTCCAACCCTAATACTAACCCTAACCCTAATGCTAACCTTAACCCTAACTCCAACCCTAACCCCAACCCTAATGCTAATGCTAACCCTTATGCTAATGCTAACCTTGATGCTAATGCTAACCTTGATGCTAATGCTAACCCTAACTCCAACCCTAATGCTAACCCTAATGCTAACCTTGATGCTAATGCTAACTCTAACCCTAACCCCAACCCTAATGCTAATGCTAACCTTGATGCTAACCCTAACTCCAACCCTAACTCCAACCCTAACCCTAATGCTAACCTTAACCCTAACCCTAACCCAAACCCTAACCCTAACCCAACCCTCTCTCACTCATTCTCACACTCACTCACACACAGACACTCACACATGCACATTAGAGCTTTCAAAATATTACGTTAAAAAACATTACGTGCAACTATGCGCGCATGTGCGCTTATGTGCGCGCGTGTGCGCGTAAGTGCGCGCGTGTGCGCGTGTATGCGCGTAAGTGCGCTTATGTACGCGTAAGTGCGCGCGCATGCGCGTAAGTGCGCGTGTGTGCTTTAGGAACTCATTTACTTACACACTTACTCATTCTCACACTCACTCACACACAGACACACACACATGCATATAACCCTAACCCTAACTCCATCCCTAACCCTAACCCAACCCTAACCCTAACCCAACCCTAACCCTAACCCTAACTCCAACCCTAACCCTAACCCTAACATAACTCCAACCCTAACCCTAACCCTAACATAACTCCAACCCTAACCCTAACCCTAACTCCATCCCTAACCCTAACCCAACCCTAACCCTAACCCTAACTCCAACCCTAACCCTAACCCTAACATAACTCCAACCCTAACCCTAACCCTAACTCCAAACCTAACCCTAACTCTAACCCTCCTGGTTACTTCAGCAGGGAGGCTCAGGGAACCTTCTCCCAGCTGCCCCTCAGCTCAGGTGGAGCACTGAGGTGCAGCAGGGTGAGATGGCAGCAAAGATCCAGCTCATTTTGGGCTGTTTGAAGGTTCTCCAGCCTGACTGGGGGGCCCAGAAAAGGCTCCTGAGGTGGCCTTCACTGACTCCTTCAGGAGGCGAGTCCCTCCACACTGTCCATTGATTTACCCTAACCCAAACCTTAACCCTAACTGCAACCCTAATACTAACCCTAACCCTAATGCTAACCTTAACCCTAACTCCAACCCTAACTCCAACCCTAACCCCAACCCTAATGCTAATGCTAACCCTTATGCTAATGCTAACCCTAACTCCAACCCTAATGCTAATGCTAACCCTAATGCTAATGCTAACCCTAATGCTAATGCTAACCTTGATGCTAATGCTAACTCTAACCCTAACCCCAACCCTAATGCTAATGCTAACCTTGATGCTAACCCTAACTCCAACCCTAACCCTAACCCTAATACTAACCCTAATGCTAACCTTAACCCTAACCCCAACCCTAACTCCAACCCTAACCCTAATGCTAACCTTAACCCTAACCCTAACCCTAACCCTAACCCAACCCTCTCTCACTCATTCTCACACTCACTCACACACAGACACTCACACATGCACATTAGAGCTTTCAAAATATTACGTTAAAAAACATTACGTGCAACTATGTGCGCATGTGCGCTTATGTGCGCGCGTAAGTGCGCGCGTGTGCGCGTGTATGCGCGTAAGTGCGCTTATGTACGCGTAAGTGCGCTTATGTGCCCTAACCCTAACCCAAACCCTAACCCTAACCCTAACCCTAACCCTAACTCCAACCCTAACCCTAATGCTAACCTTAACCCTAACCCTAACCCAAACCCTAACCCAACCCTAACCCTAATGCTAACCTTAACCCTAACTCCAACCCTAATACTAACCCTAACCCTAATGCTAACCTTAACCCTAACTCCAACCCTAACCCTAACCCAACCCTCTCTCACTCATTCTCACACTCACTCACACACAGACACTCACACATGCACATTAGAGCTTTCAAAATATTACGTTAAAAAACATTACGTGCAACTATGCGCGCATGTGCGCTTATGTGCGCGCGCGTGCGCGTAAGTGCGCGTGTGTGCTTTAGGAACTCATTTACTTACACACTTACTCATTCTCACACTCACTCACACACAGACACACACACATGCATATAACCCTAACCCTAACCCAACCCTAACCCTAACCCTAACCCTAACTCCAACCCTAACTCCAACCCTAACCCTAACCCTAACCCTAACATAACTCCAACCCTAACCCTAACTCCAAACCTAACCCTAACTCTAACCCTCCTGGTTACTTCAGCAGGGAGGCTCAGGGAACCTTCTCCCAGCTGCCCCTCAGCTCAGGTGGAGCACTGAGGTGCAGCAGGGTGAGATGGCAGCAAAGATCCAGCTCATTTGGGCTGTTTGAAGGTTCTCCAGCCTGACTGGGGGGCCCAGAAAAGGCTCCTGAGGTGGCCTTCACTGACTCCTTCAGGAGGCGAGTCCCTCCACACTGTCCATTGATTTACCCTAACCCAAACCTTAACCCTAACTCCAACCCTAATACTAACCCTAACCCTAATGCTAACCTTAAACCTAACTCCAACCCTAACCCCAACCCTAATGCTAATGCTAACCCTTATGCTAATGCTAACCTTGATGCTAATGCTAACCTTGATGCTAATGCTAACCCTAACTCCAACCCTAATGCTAACCCTAATGCTAACCTTGATGCTAATGCTAACTCTAACCCTAACCCCAACCCTAATGCTAATGCTAACCTTGATGCTAACCCTAACTCCAACCCTAACTCCAACCCTAACCCTAATGCTAACCTTAACCCTAACCCTAACCCAAACCCTAACCCTAACCCAACCCTCTCTCACTCATTCTCACACTCACTCACACACAGACACTCACACATGCACATTAGAGCTTTCAAAATATTACGTTAAAAAACATTACGTGCAACTATGCGCGCATGTGCGCTTATGTGCGCGTGTGTACGCGTAAGTGCGCGCGTGTGCGCGTGTATGCGCGTAAGTGCGCTTATGTACGCGTAAGTGCGCGCGCGTGCGCGTAAGTGCGCTTATGTGCGCGCGCGTGCGCGTAAGTGCGCGTGTGTGCTTTAGGAACTCATTTACTTACACACTTACTCATTCTCACACTCACTCACACACAGACACACACACATGCATATAACCCTAACCCTAACTCCATCCCTAACCCTAACCCAACCCTAACCCTAACTCCAACCCTAACCCTAACCCTAACATAACTCCAACCCTAACCCTAACCCTAACCCTAATGCTAACCTTAACCCTAACCCTAACCCAAACCCTAACCCTAACCCAACCCTCTCTCACTCATTCTCACACTCACTCACACACAGACACTCACACATGCACATTAGAGCTTTCAAAATATTACGTTAAAAAACACTACGTGCAACTATGCGCGCATGTGCGCTTATGTGCGCGCGTGTGCGCGTAAGTGCGCTTATGTACGCGTAAGTGCGCGCGCGTGCGCGTAAGTGCGCGTGTGTGCTTTAGGAACTCATTTACTTACACACTTACTCATTCTCACACTCACTCACACACAGACACACACACATGCATATAACCCTAACCCTAACTCCATCCCTAACCCTAACCCTAACCCTAACCCTAACCCAACCCTAACCCTAACCCTAACTCCAACCCTAACCCTAACCCTAACATAACTCCAACCCTAACCCTAACCCTAACATAACTCCAACCCTAACCCTAACCCTAACATAACCCTAACCCTAACCCTAACCCTAACCCTAACCCTAACTCCAACCCTAACCCTAACATAACTCCAACCCTAACCCTAACCCTAACTCCATCCCTAACCCTAACCCAACCCTAACCCTAACCCTAACTCCAACCCTAACCCTAACCCTAACATAACTCCAACCCTAACCCTAACCCTAACTCCAAACCTAACCCTAACTCTAACCCTCCTGGTTACTTCAGCAGGGAGGCTCAGGGAACCTTCTCCCAGCTGCCCCTCAGCTCAGGTGGAGCACTGAGGTGCAGCAGGGTGAGATGGCAGCAAAGATCCAGCTCATTTTGGGCTGTTTGAAGGTTCTCCAGCCTGACTGGGGGGCCCAGAAAAGGCTCCTGAGGTGGCCTTCACTGACTCCTTCAGGAGGCGAGTCCCTCCACACTGTCCATTGATTTACCCTAACCCAAACCTTAACCCTAACTCCAACCCTAATACTAACCCTAACCCTAATGCTAACCTTAACCCTAACTCCAACCCTAACCCCAACCCTAATGCTAACCCTTATGCTAATGCTAACCTTGATGCTAATGCTAACCTTGATGCTAATGCTAACCCTAACCCTAACTCCAACCCTAATGCTAATGCTAACCCTAATGCTAACCTTGATGCTAATGCTAACTCTAACCCTAACCCCAACCATAATGCTAATGCTAACTCCAACCCTAACCCTAACCCTAACATAACTCCAACCCTAACCCTAACCCTAACTCCATCCCTAACCCTAACCCCAACCCTAACCCTACCTAACCCAACCCTAACCCTAACCCTACATAACTCCAACCCTAACCCTAACCCTAACTCCATCCCTAACCCTAACCCAACCCTAACCCTAACCCTAACCCTAACTCCAACCCTAACCCTAACCCTAACATAACTCCAACCCTAACCCTAACCCTAACTCCAAACCTAACCCTAACTCCAAACCTAACCCTAACTCTAACCCTCCTGGTTACTTCAGCAGGGAGGCTCAGGGAACCTTCTCCCAGCTGCCCCTCAGCTCAGGTGGAGCACTGAGGTGCAGCAGGGTGAGATGGCAGCAAAGATCCAGCTCATTTTGGGCTGTTTGAAGGTTCTCCAGCCTGACTGGGGGGCCCAGAAAAGGCTCCTGAGGTGGCCTTCACTGACTCCTTCAGGAGGCGAGTCCCTCCACACTGTCCATTGATTTACCCTAACCCAAACCTTAACCCTAACTCCAACCCTAATACTAACCCTAACCCTAATGCTAACCTTAACCCTAACTCCAACCCTAATGCTAATGCTAACCCTTATGCTAATGCTAACCTTGATGCTAATGCTAACCTTGATGCTAATGCTAACCCTAACTCCAACCCTAATGCTAATGCTAACCCTAATGCTAACCTTGATGCTAATGCTAACTCTAACCCTAACCCCAACCCTAATGCTAATGCTAACCTTGATGCTAACCCTAACTCCAACCCTAACCCTAACCCTAATACTAACCCTAATGCTAACCTTAACCCTAACCCCAACCCTAACTCCAACCCTAACCCTAATGCTAACCTTAACCCTAACTCCAACCCTAATGCTAATGCTAACCCTTATGCTAATGCTAACCTTGATGCTAATGCTAACCTTGATGCTAATGCTAACCCTAACTCCAACCCTAATGCTAATGCTAACCCTAATGCTAATGCTAACCTTGATGCTAATGCTAACTCTAACCCTAACCCCAACCCTAATGCTAATGCTAACCTTGATGCTAACCCTAACTCCAACCCTAACCCTAACCCTAATACTAACCCTAATGCTAACCTTAACCCTAACCCCAACCCTAACTCCAACCCTAACCCTAATGCTAACCTTAACCCTAATGCTAACCTTAACCCTAACCCTAACCCAACCCTCTCTCACTCATTCTCACACTCACTCACACACAGACACTCACACATGCACATTAGAGCTTTCAAAATATTACGTTAAAAAACATTACGTGCAACTATGCGCGCATGTGCGCTTATGTGCGCGCGTAAGTGCGCGCGTGTGCGCGCGTATGCGCGTAAGTGCGCTTATTTGCGCGCGCGTGCGCGTAAGTGCGCGTGTGTGCTTTAGGAACTCATTTACTTACACACTTACTCATTCTCACACTCACTCACACACAGACACACACACATGCATATAACCCTAACCCTAACTCCATCCCTAACCCTAACCCAACCCTAACCCTAACCCAACCCTAACCCTAACCCTAACTCCAACCCTAACCCTAACCCTAACATAACTCCAACCCTAACCCTAACCCTAACTCCAAACCTAACCCTAACTCTAACCCTCCTGGTTACTTCAGCAGGGAGGCTCAGGGAACCTTCTCCCAGCTGCCCCTCAGCTCAGGTGGAGCACTGAGGTGCAGCAGGGTGAGATGGCAGCAAAGATCCAGCTCATTTTGGGCTGTTTGAAGGTTCTCCAGCCTGACTGGGGGGCCCAGAAAAGGCTCCTGAGGTGGCCTTCACTGACTCCTTCAGGAGGCGAGTCCCTCCACACTGTCCATTGATTTACCCTAACCCAAACCTTAACCCTAACCCTAACTCCAACCCTAACCCTAACCCTAACTCCAAACCTAACCCTACTCCAACCCTAACCCTAACCCTAACCCTAACCCAACCCTAACCTTAAACCCTAACTCCAACCCTAACTCCAACCCAACCCCAACCCTAATGCTAATGCTAACCCTTATGCTAATGCTAACCCTAATGCTAACCCTAACTCCAACCCTAACCCTAACCCTAACCCTAATGCTAACCTTAACCCTAACTCCAACCCTAACCCCAACCCTAATGCTAACCTTGATGCTAATGCTAACCCTAACCCTAACTCCAACCCTAATGCTAATGCTAACCTTGATGCTAATGCTAACCTTGATGCTAATGCTAACCCTAACTCTAACTCCAACCCTAATGCTAATGCTAACCCTAATGCTAATGCTAACCTTGATGCTAATGCTAACTCTAACCCTAACCCCAACCCTAATGCTAATGCTAACCTTGATGCTAACCCTAACTCCAAGCCTAACTCCAACCCTAACCCTAATGCTAACCTTAACCCTAACCCTAACCCAAACCCTAACCCTAACCCAACCCTCTCTCACTCATTCTCACACTCACTCACACACAGACACTCACACATGCACATTAGAGCTTTCAAAATATTACGTTAAAAAACATTACGTGCAACTATGCGCGCATGTGCGCTTATGTGCGCGCGTAAGTGCGCGCGTGTGCGTGTGTATGCGCGTAAGTGCGCTTATGTACGCGTAAGTGCGCGCGCGTGCGCGTAAGTGCGCTTATGTGCGCGCGTGCGCGTAAGTGCGCGTGTGTGCTTTAGGAACTCATTTACTTACACACTTACTCATTCTCACACTCACTCACACACAGACACACACACATGCATATAACCCTAACCCTAACTCCATCCCTAACCCTAACCCAACCCTAACCCTAACCTAACTCCAACCCTAACCCTAACCCTAACATAATACTCCAACCCTAACCCTACCCTAACCCTAATGCTAACCTTAACCCTAACCCTAACCCTAACCCTAACTCCAAACCCTAACCCTAACCCTAACATAACTCCAACCCTAACCCTAATACTAACCCTAATGCTAACCCTAACCCTAACCCAAACCCTAACCCTAACCCAACCCTCTCTCACTCATTCTCACACTCACTCACACACAGACACTCACACATGCACATTAGAGCTTTCAAAATATTACGTTAAAAAACATTACGTGCAACTATGCGCGCATGTGCGCTTATGTGCGCGCGTGCGCGCGTAAGTGCGCGCGTGTGCGCGCGTGTGCGCGTGTATGCGCGTAAGTGCGCTTATGTACGCGTAAGTGCGCGCGCGTGCGCGTAAGTGCGCTTATGTGCGCGCGTGCGCGCAAGTGCGCGTGTGTGCTTTAGGAACTCATTTACTTACACACTTACTCATTCTCACACTCACTCACACACAGACACACACACATGCATATAACCCTAACCCTAACTCCATCCCTAACCCAACCCTAACCCTAACCCTAACTCCAACCCTAACCCTAACCCTAACATAACTCCAACCCTAACCCTAACCCTAACTCCATCCCTAACCCTAACCCTAACTACATCCCTAACCCTAACCCAACCCTAACCCTAACCCTAACCCTAACCCTAACATAACTCCAACCCTAACCCTAACTCCAAACCTAACCCTAACTCTAACCCTCCTGGTTACTTCAGCAGGGAGGCTCAGGGAACCTTCTCCCAGCTGCCCCTCAGCTCAGGTGGAGCACTGAGGTGCAGCAGGGTGAGATGGCAGCAAAGATCCAGCTCATTTTGGGCTGTTTGAAGGTTCTCCAGCCTGACTGGGGGGCCCAGAAAAAGGCTCCTGAGGTGGCCTTCACTGACCTCCTTCAGGAGGCGAGTCCCTCCACAACTGTCCATTGATTTACCCTAACCCAAACCTTAACCCTAACTCCAACCCTAACCCTAACCCTAACCCTAATGCTAACCTTAACCCTAACTCCAACCCTAACTCCAACCCTAACCCCAACCCTAATGCTAATGCTAACCCTTATGCTAATGCTAACCCTAACTCCAACCCTAATGCTAATGCTAACCCTAATGCTAATGTTAACCCTAATGCTAATGCTAACCTTGATGCTAATGCTAACTCTAACCCTAACCCCAACCCTAATGCTAATGCTAACCTTGATGCTAACCCTAACTCCAACCCTAACCCTAACCCTAATACTAACCCTAATGCTAACCTTAACCCTAACCCTAACCCTAACTCCAACCCTAACCCTAATGCTAACCTTAACCCTAACCCTAACCCTAACCCTAACCCAACCCCTCTCTCACTCATTCTCACACTCACTCACACACAAGACACTCACACATGCACATTAGAGCTTTCAAAATATTACGTTAAAAAACATTACGTGCAACTATGTGCGCATGTGCGCTTATGTGCGCGCGTAAGTGCGCGCGTGTGCGCGTGTATGCGCGTAAGTGCGCTTATGTACGCGTAAGTGCGCTTATGTGCCCTAACCCTAACCCAAACCCTAACCCTAACCTTAACCCTAACCCTAACTCCAACCCTAACCCTAATGCTAACCTTAACCCTAACCCTAACCCAAACCCTAACCCAACCCTAACCCTAATGCTAACCTTAACCCTAACCCTAACCCAAACCCTAACCCTAACTCCAACCCTAATACTAACCCTAACCCTAATGCTAACCTTAACCCTAACTCCAACCCTAACCCTAACCCAACCCTCTCTCACTCATTCTCACACTCACTCACACACAGACACTCACACATGCACATTAGAGCTTTCAAAATATTACGTTAAAAAACATTACGTGCAACTATGCGCGCATGTGCGCTTATGTGCGCGCGCGTGCGCGTAAGTGCGCGTGTGTGCTTTAGGAACTCATTTACTTACACACTTACTCATTCTCACACTCACTCACACACAGACACACACACATGCATATAACCCTAACCCTAACCCAACCCTAACCCTAACCCTAACCCTAACTCCAACCCTAACTCCAACCCTAACCCTAACCCTACCCTAACATAACTCCAACCCTAACCCTAACTCCAAACCTAACCCTAACTCTAACCCTCCTGGTTACTTCAGCAGGGAGGCTCAGGGAACCTTCTCCCAGCTGCCCCTCAGCTCAGGTGGAGCACTGAGGTGCAGCAGGTGAGATGGCAGCAAAGATCCAGCTCATTTTGGGCTGTTTGAAGGTTCTCCAGCCTGACTGGGGGGCCCAGAAAAGGCTCCTGAGGTGGCCTTCACTGACTCCTTCAGGAGGCGAGTCCCTCCACACTGTCCATTGATTTACCCTAACCCAAACCTTAACCCTAACTCCAACCCTAATACTAACCCTAACCCTAATGCTAACCTTAAACCTAACTCCAACCCTAACCCCAACCCTAATGCTAATGCTAACCCTTATGCTAATGCTAACCTTGATGCTAATGCTAACCTTGATGCTAATGCTAACCCTAACTCCAACCCTAATGCTAACCCTAATGCTAACCTTGATGCTAATGCTAACTCTAACCCTAACCCCAACCCTAATGCTAATGCTAACCTTGATGCTAACCCTAACTCCAACCCTAACTCCAACCCTAACCCTAATGCTAACCTTAACCCTAACCCTAACCCAAACCCTAACCCTAACCCAACCCTCTCTCACTCATTCTCACACTCACTCACACACAAACACTCACACATGCACATTAGAGCTTTCAAAATATTACGTTAAAAAACATTACGTGCAACTATGCGCGCATGTGCGCTTATGTGCGCGTGTGTGCGCGTAAGTGCGCGCGTGTGCGCGTGTATGCGCGTAAGTGCGCTTATGTACGCGTAAGTGCGCGCGCGTGCGCGTAAGTGCGCTTATGTGCGCGCGCGTGCGCGTAAGTGCGCGTGTGTGCTTTAGGAACTCATTTACTTACACACTTACTCATTCTCACACTCACTCACACACAGACACACACACATGCATATAACCCTAACCCTAACTCCATCCCTAACCCTAACCCAACCCTAACCCTAACTCCAACCCTAACCCTAACCCTAACATAACTCCAACCCTAACCCTAACCCTAACCCTAATGCTAACCTTAACCCTAACCCTAACCCCAACCCTAACCCAACCCTCTCTCACTCATTCTCACACTCACTCACACACAGACACTCACACATGCACATTAGAGCTTTCAAAATATTACGTTAAAAAACATTACGTGCAACTATGCGCGCATGTGCGCTTATGTGCGCGCGTGTGCGCGTAAGTGCGCTTATGTACGCGTAAGTGCGCGCGCGTGCGCGTAAGTGCGCGTGTGTGCTTTAGGAACTCATTTACTTACACACTTACTCATTCTCACACTCACTCACACACAGACACACACACATGCATATAACCCTAACCCTAACTCCATCCCTAACCCTAACCCTAACCCTAACCCTAACCCAACCCTAACCCTAACCCTAACTCCAACCCTAACCCTAACCCTAACATAACTCCAACCCTAACCCTAACCCTAACCCTAACCCTAACATAACTCCAACCCTAACCCTAACTCCAAACCTAACCCTAACTCTAACCCTCCTGGTTACTTCAGCAGGGAGGCTCAGGGAACCTTCTCCCAGCTGCCCCTCAGCTCAGGTGGAGCACTGAGGTGCAGCAGGGTGAGATGGCAGCAAAGATCCAGCTCATTTTGGGCTGTTTGAAGGTTCTCCAGCCTGACTGGGGGGCCCAGAAAAGGCTCCTGAGGTGGCCTTCACTGACTCCTTCAGGAGGCGAGTCCCTCCACACTGTCCATTGATTTACCCTAACCCAAACCTTAACCCTAACCCTAACTCCAACCCTAACCCTAACCCTAACTCCAAACCTAACCCTAACTCCAACCCTAACCCTAACCCTAACCCTAACCCAACCCTAACCTTAACCCTAACTCCAACCCTAACTCCAACCCTAACCCCAACCCTAATGCTAATGCTAACCCTTATGCTAATGCTAACCCTAATGCTAACCCTAACTCCAACCCTAACCCTAACCCTAACCCTAATGCTAACCTTAACCCTAACTCCAACCCTAACCCCAACCCTAATGCTAACCTTGATGCTAATGCTAACCCTAACCCTAACTCCAACCCTAATGCTAATGCTAACCTTGATGCTAATGCTAACCTTGATGCTAATGCTAACCCTAACCCTAACTCCAACCCTAATGCTAATGCTAACCTTGATGCTAATGCTAACTCTAACTCCAACCCTAATGCTAATGCTAACCCTAATGCTAATGCTAACCTTGATGCTAATGCTAACTCTAACCCTAACCCCAACCCTAATGCTAATGCTAACCTTGATGCTAACCCTAACTCCAAGCCTAACTCCAACCCTAACCCTAATGCTAACCTTAACCCTAACCCTAACCCAAACCCTAACCCTAACCCAACCCTCTCTCACTCATTCTCACACTCACTCACACACAGACACTCACACATGCACATTAGAGCTTTCAAAATATTACGTTAAAAAACATTACGTGCAACTATGCGCGCATGTGCGCTTATGTGCGCGCGTAAGTGCGCGCGTGTGCGCGTGTATGCGCGTAAGTGCGCTTATGTACGCGTAAGTGCGCGCGCGTGCGCGTAAGTGCGCTTATGTGCGCGCGTGCGCGTAAGTGCGCGTGTGTGCTTTAGGAACTCATTTACTTACACACTTACTCATTCTCACACTCACTCACACACAGACACACACACATGCATATAACCCTAACCCTAACTCCATCCCTAACCCTAACCCAACCCTAACCCTAACCCTAACTCCAACCCTAACCCTAACCCTAACATAACTCCAACCCTAACCCTAACCCTAACCCTAATGCTAACCTTAACCCTAACCCTAACCCTAACCCTAACTCCAACCCTAACCCTAACCCTAACATAACTCCAACCCTAACCCTAATACTAACCCTAATGCTAACCCTAACCCTAACCCAAACCCTAACCCTAACCCAACCCTCTCTCACTCATTCTCACACTCACTCACACACAGACACTCACACATGCACATTAGAGCTTTCAAAATATTACGTTAAAAAACATTACGTGCAACTATGCGCGCATGTGCGCTTATGTGCGCGCGTGCGCGCGTAAGTGCGCGCGTGTGCGCGCGTGTGCGCGTGTATGCGCGTAAGTGCGCTTATGTACGCGTAAGTGCGCGCGCGTGCGCGTAAGTGCGCTTATGTGCGCGCGTGCGCGTAAGTGCGCGTGTGTGCTTTAGGAACTCATTTACTTACACACTTACTCATTCTCACACTCACTCACACACAGACACACACACATGCATATAACCCTAACCCTAACTCCATCCCTAACCCAACCCTAACCCTAACCCTAACTCCAACCCTAACCCTAACCCTAACATAACTCCAACCCTAACCCTAACTCCATCCCTAACCCTAACCCTAACTACATCCCTAACCCTAACCCAACCCTAACCCTAACCCTAACCCTAACCCTAACATAACTCCAACCCTAACCCTAACTCCAAACCTAACCCTAACTCTAACCCTCCTGGTTACTTCAGCAGGGAGGCTCAGGGAACCTTCTCCCAGCTGCCCCTCAGCTCAGGTGGAGCACTGAGGTGCAGCAGGGTGAGATGGCAGCAAAGATCCAGCTCATTTTGGGCTGTTTGAAGGTTCTCCAGCCTGACTGGGGGGCCCAGAAAAGGCTCCTGAGGTGGCCTTCACTGACTCCTTCAGGAGGCGAGTCCCTCCACACTGTCCATTGATTTAACCTAACCCAAACCTTAACCCTAACTCCAACCCTAATACTAACCCTAACCCTAATGCTAACCTTAACCCTAACCCTAATGCTAACCCTAACCCTAACCCTAACCCTAACTCCAACCCTAATCCTAACCCTAACATAACTCCAACCCTAACCCTAACCCTAACCCTAATCCTAACATAACTCCAACCCTAACCCTAACTCCAAACCTAACCCTAACTCTAACCCTCCTGGTTACTTCAGCAGGGAGGCTCAGGGAACCTTCTCCCAGCTGCCCCTCAGCTCAGGTGGAGCACTGAGGTGCAGCAGGGTGAGATGGCAGCAAAGATCCAGCTCATTTTGGGCTGTTTGAAGGTTCTCCAGCCTGACTGGGGGGCCCAGAAAAGGCTCCTGAGGTGGCCTTCACTGACTCCTTCAGGAGGCGAGTCCCTCCACACTGTCCATTGATTTACCCTAACCCAAACCTTAACCCTAACTCCAACCCTAATACTAACCCTAACCCTAATGCTAACCTTAACCCTAACTCCAACCCTAACTCCAACCCTAACCCCAACCCTAATGCTAATGCTAACCCTTATGCTAATGCTAACCCTAACTCCAACCCTAATGCTAATGCTAACCCTAATGCTAATGCTAACCCTAATGCTAATGCTAACCTTGATGCTAATGCTAACTCTAACCCTAACCCCAACCCTAATGCTAATGCTAACCTTGATGCTAACCCTAACTCCAAGCCTAACTCCAACCCTAACCCTAATGCTAACCTTAACCCTAACCCTAACCCTAACCCTAACCCAACCCTCTCTCACTCATTCTCACACTCACTCACACACAGACACTCACACATGCACATTAGAGCTTTCAAAATATTACGTTAAAAAACATTACGTGCAACTATGTGCGCATGTGCGCTTATGTGCGCGCGTAAGTGCGCGCGTGTGCGCGTGTATGCGCGTAAGTGCGCTTATGTACGCGTAAGTGCGCTTATGTGCCCTAACCCTAACCCAAACCCTAACCCTAACCTTAACCCTAACCCTAACTCCAACCCTAACCCTAATGCTAACCTTAACCCTAACCCAAACCCTAACCCAACCCTAACCCTAATGCTAACCTTAACCCTAACCCTAACCCAAACCCTAACCCTAACTCCAACCCTAATACTAACCCTAACCCTAATGCTAACCTTAACCCTAACTCCAACCCTAACCCTAACCCAACCCTCTCTCACTCATTCTCACACTCACTCACACACAGACACTCACACATGCACATTAGAGCTTTCAAAATATTACGTTAAAAAACATTACGTGCAACTATGCGCGCATGTGCGCTTATGTGCGCGCGCGTGCGCGTAAGTGCGCGTGTGTGCTTTAGGAACTCATTTACTTACACACTTACTCATTCTCACACTCACTCACACACAGACACACACACATACATATAACCCTAACCCTAACCCAACCCTAACCCTAACCCTAACCCTAACTCCAACCCTAACTCCAACCCTAACCCTAACCCTAACCCTAACATAACTCCAACCCTAACCCTAACTCCAAACCTAACCCTAACTCTAACCCTCCTGGTTACTTCAGCAGGGAGGCTCAGGGAACCTTCTCCCAGCTGCCCCTCAGCTCAGGTGGAGCACTGAGGTGCAGCAGGGTGAGATGGCAGCAAAGATCCAGCTCATTTTGGGCTGTTTGAAGGTTCTCCAGCCTGACTGGGGGGCCCAGAAAAGGCTCCTGAGGTGGCCTTCACTGACTCCTTCAGGAGGCGAGTCCCTCCACACTGTCCATTGATTTACCCTAACCCAAACCTTAACCCTAACTCCAACCCTAATACTAACCCTAACCCTAATGCTAACCTTAAACCTAACTCCAACCCTAACCCCAACCCTAATGCTAATGCTAACCCTTATGCTAATGCTAACCTTGATGCTAATGCTAACCTTGATGCTAATGCTAACCCTAACTCCAACCCTAATGCTAACCCTAATGCTAACCTTGATGCTAATGCTAACTCTAACCCTAACCCCAACCCTAATGCTAATGCTAACCTTGATGCTAACCCTAACTCCAACCCTAACTCCAACCCTAACCCTAATGCTAACCTTAACCCTAACCCTAACCCAAACCCTAACCCTAACCCAACCCTCTCTCACTCATTCTCACACTCACTCACACACAGACACTCACACATGCACATTAGAGCTTTCAAAATATTACGTTAAAAAACATTACGTGCAACTATGCGCGCATGTGCGCTTATGTGCGCGTGTGTGCGCGTAAGTGCGCGCGTGTGCGCGTGTATGCGCGTAAGTGCGCTTATGTACGCGTAAGTGCGCGCGCGTGCGCATAAGTGCGCTTATGCGCGCGCGCGTGCGCGTAAGTGCGCGTGTGTGCTTTAGGAACTCATTTACTTACACACTTACTCATTCTCACACTCACTCACACACAGACACACACACATGCATATAACCCTAACCCTAACTCCATCCCTAACCCTAACCCAACCCTAACCCTAACTCCAACCCTAACCCTAACCCTAACATAACTCCAACCCTAACCCTAACCCTAACCCTAATGCTAACCTTAACCCTAACCCTAACCCAAACCCTAACCCTAACCCAACCCTCTCTCACTCATTCTCACACTCACTCACACACAGACACTCACACATGCACATTAGAGCTTTCAAAATATTACGTTAAAAACATTACGTGCAACTATGCGCGCATGTGCGCTTATGTGCGCGCGTGTGCGCGTAAGTGCGCTTATGTACGCGTAAGTGCGCGCGCGTGCGCGTAAGTGCGCGTGTGTGCTTTAGGAACTCATTTACTTACACACTTACTCATTCTCACACTCACTCACACACAGACACACACACATGCATATAACCCTAACCCTAACTCAATCCCTAACCCTAACCCTAACCCTAACCCTAACCCAACCACCCTAACCCTAACCCAACTCCAACCCTAACCCTAACCCTAACATAACTCCAACCCTAACCCTAACCCTAACCCTAACCCTAACATAACTCCAACCCTAACCCTAACTCCAAACCTAACCCTAACTCTAACCCTCCTGGTTACTTCAGCAGGGAGGCTCAGGGAACCTTCTCCCAGCTGCCCCTCAGCTCAGGTGGAGCACTGAGGTGCAGCAGGGTGAGATGGCAGCAAAGATCCAGCTCATTTTGGGCTGTTTGAAGGTTCTCCAGCCTGACTGGGGGGCCCAGAAAAGGCTCCTGAGGTGGCCTTCACTGACTCCTTCAGGAGGCGAGTCCCTCCACACTGTCCATTGATTTACCCTAACCCAAACCTTAACCCTAACTCCAACCCTAATACTAACCCTAACCCTAATGCTAACCTTAACCCTAACTCCAACCCTAACCCCAACCCTAATGCTAACCCTTATGCTAATGCTAACCTTGATGCTAATGCTAACCTTGATGCTAATGCTAACCCTAACCCTACTCCAACCCTAATGCTAATGCTAACCTTGATGCTAATGCTAACCTTGATGCTAATGCTAACCCTAACCCTAACTCCAACCCTAATGCTAATGCTAACCTTGATGCTAATGCTAACTCTAACCCTAACTCCAACCCTAATACTAACCCTAACCCTAATGCTAACCTTGATGCTAATGCTAAGTCTAACCCTAACCCCAACCCTAATGCTAATGCTAACCCTGATGCTAATGCTAACCTTGATGCTAATGCTAACCCTAACCCTAACTCCAACCCTAATGCTAATGCTAACCCTAATGCTAACCTTGATGCTAATGCTAACTCTAACCCTAACCCCAACCCTAATGCTAATGCTAACTCCAACCCTAACCCTAACCCTAACATAACTCCAACCCTAACCCTAACCCTAACTCCATCCCTAACCCTAACCCAACCCTAACCCTAACCCTAACTCCAACCCTAACCCTAACCCTAACATAACTCCAACCCTAACCCTACCCTAACTCCATCCCTAACCCTAACCCACCCTAACCCTAACCTAACCCTAACTCCAACCCTAACCCTAACCCTAACATAACTCCAACCCTAACCCTAACCCTAACTCCAAACCTAACCCTAACTCCAAACCTAACCCTAACTCTAACCCTCCTGGTTACTTCAGCAGGGAGGCTCAGGGAACCTTCTCCCAGCTGCCCCTCAGCTCAGGTGGAGCACTGAGGTGCAGCAGGGTGAGATGGCAGCAAAGATCCAGCTCATTTTGGGCTGTTTGAAGGTTCTCCAGCCTGACTGGGGGGCCCAGAAAAGGCTCCTGAGGTGGCCTTCACTGACTCCTTCAGGAGGCGAGTCCCTCCACACTGTCCATTGATTTACCCTAACCCAAACCTTAACCCTAACTCCAACCCTAATACTACCCTAACCCTAATGCTAACCTTAACCCTAACTCCAACCCTAATGCTAATGCTAACCCTTATGCTAATGCTAACCTTGATGCTAATGCTAACCTTGATGCTAATGCTAACCCTAACTCCAACCCTAATGCTAATGCTAACCCTAATGCTAATGCTAACCTTGATGCTAATGCTAACTCTAACCCTAACCCCAACCCTAATGCTAATGCTAACCTTGATGCTAACCCTAACTCCAACCCTAACCCTAACCCTAATACTAACCCTAATGCTAACCTTAACCCTAACCCCAACCCTAACTCCAACCCTAACCCTAATGCTAACCTTAACCCTAACTCCAACCCTAATGCTAATGCTAACCTTGATGCTAATGCTAACCTTGATGCTAATGCTAACCCTAACTCCAACCCTAATGCTAATGCTAACCCTAATGCTAATGCTAACCTTGATGCTAATGCTAACTCTAACCCTAACCCCAACCCTAATGCTAATGCTAACCTTGATGCTAACCCTAACTCCAACCCTAACCCTAACCCTAATACTAACCCTAATGCTAACCTTAACCCTAACCCCAACCCTAACTCCAACCCTAACCCTAATGCTAACCTTAACCCTAATGCTAACCTTAACCCTAACCCTAACCCAACCCTCTCTCACTCATTCTCACACTCACTCACACACAGACACTCACACATGCACATTAGAGCTTTCAAAATATTACGTTAAAAAACATTACGTGCAACTATGCGCGCATGTGCGCTTATGTGCGCGCGTAAGTGCGCGCGTGTGCGCGCGTATGCGCGTAAGTGCGCTTATGTGCGCGCGCGTGCGCGTAAGTGCGCGTGTGTGCTTTAGGAACTCATTTACTTACACACTTACTCATTCTCACACTCACTCACACACAGACACACACACATGCATATAACCCTAACCCTAACTCCATCCCTAACCCTAACCCAACCCTAACCCTAACCCAACCCTAACCCTAACCCTAACATAACTCCAACCCTAACCCTAACCCTAACTCCAAACCTAACCCTAACTCCAAACCTAACCCTAACTCTAACCCTCCTGGTTACTTCAGCAGGGAGGCTCAGGGAACCTTCTCCCAGCTGCCCCTCAGCTCAGGTGGAGCACTGAGGTGCAGCAGGGTGAGATGGCAGCAAAGATCCAGCTCATTTTGGGCTGTTTGAAGGTTCTCCAGCCTGACTGGGGGGCCCAGAAAAGGCTCCTGAGGTGGCCTTCACTGACTCCTTCAGGAGGCGAGTCCCTCCACACTGTCCATTGATTTACCCTAACCCAAACCTTAACCCTAACTCCAACCCTAATACTAACCCTAACCCTAATGCTAACCTTAACCCTAACTCCAACCCTAATACTAACCCTAACCCTAATGCTAACCTTAACCCTAACTCCAACCCTAACTCCAACCCTAACCCCAACCCTAATGCTAATGCTAACCCTTATGCTAATGCTAACCCTAATGCTAACCCTAACTCCAACCCTAACCCTAACCCTAATGCTAACCTTAACCCTAACTCCAACCCTAACCCCAACCCTAATGCTAACCTTGATGCTAATGCTAACCCTAACCCTAACTCCAACCCTAATGCTAATGCTAACCTTGATGCTAATGCTAACCTTGATGCTAATGCTAACCCTAACTCCAACCCTAATGCTAATGCTAACCTTGATGCTAATGCTAACTCTAACTCTAACTCCAACCCTAATGCTAATGCTAACCCTAATGCTAATGCTAACCTTGATGCTAATGCTAACTCTAACCCTAACCCCAACCCTAATGCTAATGCTAACCTTGATGCTAACCCTAACTCCAACCCTAACCCTAATACTAACCCTAATGCTAACCTTAACCCTAACTCCAACCCTAACCCCAACCCTAATGCTAATGCTAACCCTGATGCTAATGCTAACCTTGATGCTAATGCTAACCCTAACCCTAACTCCAACCCTAATGCTAATGCTAACCCTAATGCTAACCTTGATGCTAATGCTAACTCTAACCCTAACCCCAACCCTAATGCTAATGCTAACCTTGATGCTAACCCTAACTCCAAGCCTAACTCCAACCCTAACCCTAATGCTAACCTTAACCCTAACCCTAACCCAAACCCTAACCCTAACCCAACCCTCTCTCACTCATTCTCACACTCACTCACACACAGACACTCACACATGCACATTAGAGCTTTCAAAATATTACGTTAAAAAACATTACGTGCAACTATGCGCGCATGTGCGCTTATGTGCGCGCGTGTGCGCGTAAGTGCGCTTATGTACGCGTAAGTGCGCGCGCGTGCGCGTAAGTGCGCGTGTGTGCTTTAGGAACTCATTTACTTACACACTTACTCATTCTCACACTCACTCACACACAGACACACACACATGCATATAACCCTAACCCTAACTCCATCCCTAACCCTAACCCTAACCCTAACCCTAACCCAACCCTAACCCTAACCCTAACTCCAACCCTAACCCTAACCCTAACATAACTCCAACCCTAACCCTAACCCTAACCCTAACCCTAACATAACTCCAACCCTAACCCTAATGCTAACCTTAACCCTAATGCTAACCTTAACCCTAACCCTCTCTCACTCATTCTCACACTCACTCACACACAGACACTCACACATGCACATTAGAGCTTTCAAAATATTACGTTAAAAAACATTACGTGCAACTATGCGCGCATGTGCGCTTATGTGCGCGCGTAAGTGCGCGCGTGTGCGCGTGTATGCGCGTAAGTGCGCTTATGTACGCGTAAGTGCGCGCGCGTGCGCGTAAGTGCGCTTATGTGCGCGCGTGCGCGTAAGTGCGCGTGTGTGCTTTAGGAACTCAT
This sequence comes from Takifugu bimaculatus, assembly GCA_004026145.2. NCBI lineage: Eukaryota > Metazoa > Chordata > Actinopteri > Tetraodontiformes > Tetraodontidae > Takifugu > Takifugu bimaculatus. Next base: position 67,026 of record SWLE01000622.1, on the reverse strand, counting down.
TTACTTACACACTTACTCATTCTCACACTCACTCACACACAGACACACACACATGCATATAACCCTAACCCTAACTCCATCCCTAACCCTAACCCAACCCTAACCCTAACCCTAACCCTAACCCTAACTCCATCCCTAACCCTAACCCAACCCTAACCCTAACCCTAACCCTAACTCCAACCCTAACCCTAACCCTAACATAACTCCAACCCTAACCCTAACTCCAAACCTAACCCTAACTCCAACCCTAACCCTAACCCTAACCCTAACCCAACCCTAACCCTAACCCTAACTCCAACCCTAACCCTAACCCTAACATAACTCCAACCCTAACCCTAACTCTAACCCTCCTGGTTACTTCAGCAGGGAGGCTCAGGGAACCTTCTCCCAGCTGCCCCTCAGCTCAGGTGGAGCACTGAGGTGCAGCAGGGTGAGATGGCAGCAAAGATCCAGCTCATTTTGGGCTGTTTGAAGGTTCTCCAGCCTGACTGGGGGGCCCAGAAAAGGCTCCTGAGGTGGCCTTCACTGACTCCTTCAGGAGGCGAGTCCCTCCACACTGTCCATTGATTTACCCTAACCCAAACCTTAACCCTAACTCCAACCCTAATACTAACCCTAACCCTAATGCTAACCTTAACCCTAACTCCAACCCTAATACTAACCCTAACCCTAATGCTAACCTTAACCCTAACTCCAACCCTAACTCCAACCCTAACCCCAACCCTAATGCTAATGCTAACCCTTATGCTAATGCTAACCCTAATGCTAACCCTAACTCCAACCCTAACCCTAACCCTAATGCTAACCTTAACCCTAACTCCAACCCTAACCCCAACCCTAATGCTAACCTTGATGCTAATGCTAACCCTAACCCTAACTCCAACCCTAATGCTAATGCTAACCTTGATGCTAATGCTAACCTTGATGCTAATGCTAACCCTAACTCCAACCCTAATGCTAATGCTAACCTTGATGCTAATGCTAACTCTAACTCTAACTCCAACCCTAATGCTAATGCTAACCCTAATGCTAATGCTAACCTTGATGCTAATGCTAACTCTAACCCTAACCCCAACCCTAATGCTAATGCTAACCTTGATGCTAACCCTAACTCCAACCCTAACCCTAATACTAACCCTAATGCTAACCTTAACCCTAACTCCAACCCTAACCCCAACCCTAATGCTAATGCTAACCCTGATGCTAATGCTAACCTTGATGCTAATGCTAACCCTAACCCTAACTCCAACCCTAATGCTAATGCTAACCCTAATGCTAACCTTGATGCTAATGCTAACTCTAACCCTAACCCCAACCCTAATGCTAATGCTAACCTTGATGCTAACCCTAACTCCAAGCCTAACTCCAACCCTAACCCTAATGCTAACCTTAACCCTAACCCTAACCCAAACCCTAACCCTAACCCAACCCTCTCTCACTCATTCTCACACTCACTCACACACAGACACTCACACATGCACATTAGAGCTTTCAAAATATTACGTTAAAAAACATTACGTGCAACTATGCGCGCATGTGCGCTTATGTGCGCGCGTGTGCGCGTAAGTGCGCTTATGTACGCGTAAGTGCGCGCGCGTGCGCGTAAGTGCGCGTGTGTGCTTTAGGAACTCATTTACTTACACACTTACTCATTCTCACACTCACTCACACACAGACACACACACATGCATATAACCCTAACCCTAACTCCATCCCTAACCCTAACCCTAACCCTAACCCTAACCCAACCCTAACCCTAACCCTAACTCCAACCCTAACCCTAACCCTAACATAACTCCAACCCTAACCCTAACCCTAACCCTAACCCTAACATAACTCCAACCCTAACCCTAACTCCAAACCTAACCCTAACTCTAACCCTCCTGGTTACTTCAGCAGGGAGGCTCAGGGAACCTTCTCCCAGCTGCCCCTCAGCTCAGGTGGAGCACTGAGGTGCAGCAGGGTGAGATGGCAGCAAAGATCCAGCTCATTTTGGGCTGTTTGAAGGTTCTCCAGCCTGACTGGGGGGCCCAGAAAAGGCTCCTGAGGTGGCCTTCACTGACTCCTTCAGGAGGCGAGTCCCTCCACACTGTCCATTGATTTACCCTAACCCAAACCTTAACCCTAACTCCAACCCTAATACTAACCCTAACCCTAATGCTAACCTTAACCCTAACTCCAACCCTAACCCCAACCCTAATGCTAACCCTTATGCTAATGCTAACCTTGATGCTAATGCTAACCTTGATGCTAATGCTAACCCTAACCCTAACTCCAACCCTAATGCTAATGCTAACCTTGATGCTAATGCTAACCTTGATGCTAATGCTAACCCTAACCCTAACTCCAACCCTAATGCTAATGCTAACCTTGATGCTAATGCTAACTCTAACCCTAACTCCAACCCTAATACTAACCCTAACCCTAATGCTAACCTTGATGCTAATGCTAAGTCTAACCCTAACCCCAACCCTAATGCTAATGCTAACCCTGATGCTAATGCTAACCTTGATGCTAATGCTAACCCTAACCCTAACTCCAACCCTAATGCTAATGCTAACCCTAATGCTAACCTTGATGCTAATGCTAACTCTAACCCTAACCCCAACCCTAATGCTAATGCTAACTCCAACCCTAACCCTAACCCTAACATAACTCCAACCCTAACCCTAACCCTAACTCCATCCCTAACCCTAACCCAACCCTAACCCTAACCCTAACTCCAACCCTAACCCTAACCCTAACATAACTCCAACCCTAACCCTAACCCTAACTCCATCCCTAACCCTAACCCAACCCTAACCCTAACCCTAACCCTAACTCCAACCCTAACCCTAACCCTAACATAACTCCAACCCTAACCCTAACCCTAACTCCAAACCTAACCCTAACTCCAAACCTAACCCTAACTCTAACCCTCCTGGTTACTTCAGCAGGGAGGCTCAGGGAACCTTCTCCCAGCTGCCCCTCAGCTCAGGTGGAGCACTGAGGTGCAGCAGGGTGAGATGGCAGCAAAGATCCAGCTCATTTTGGGCTGTTTGAAGGTTCTCCAGCCTGACTGGGGGGCCCAGAAAAGGCTCCTGAGGTGGCCTTCACTGACTCCTTCAGGAGGCGAGTCCCTCCACACTGTCCATTGATTTACCCTAACCCAAACCTTAACCCTAACTCCAACCCTAATACTAACCCTAACCCTAATGCTAACCTTAACCCTAACTCCAACCCTAATGCTAATGCTAACCCTTATGCTAATGCTAACCTTGATGCTAATGCTAACCTTGATGCTAATGCTAACCCTAACTCCAACCCTAATGCTAATGCTAACCCTAATGCTAATGCTAACCTTGATGCTAATGCTAACTCTAACCCTAACCCCAACCCTAATGCTAATGCTAACCTTGATGCTAACCCTAACTCCAACCCTAACCCTAACCCTAATACTAACCCTAATGCTAACCTTAACCCTAACCCCAACCCTAACTCCAACCCTAACCCTAATGCTAACCTTAACCCTAACTCCAACCCTAATGCTAATGCTAACCTTGATGCTAATGCTAACCTTGATGCTAATGCTAACCCTAACTCCAACCCTAATGCTAATGCTAACCCTAATGCTAATGCTAACCTTGATGCTAATGCTAACTCTAACCCTAACCCCAACCCTAATGCTAATGCTAACCTTGATGCTAACCCTAACTCCAACCCTAACCCTAACCCTAATACTAACCCTAATGCTAACCTTAACCCTAACCCCAACCCTAACTCCAACCCTAACCCTAATGCTAACCTTAACCCTAATGCTAACCTTAACCCTAACCCTAACCCAACCCTCTCTCACTCATTCTCACACTCACTCACACACAGACACTCACACATGCACATTAGAGCTTTCAAAATATTACGTTAAAAAACATTACGTGCAACTATGCGCGCATGTGCGCTTATGTGCGCGCGTAAGTGCGCGCGTGTGCGCGCGTATGCGCGTAAGTGCGCTTATGTGCGCGCGCGTGCGCGTAAGTGCGCGTGTGTGCTTTAGGAACTCATTTACTTACACACTTACTCATTCTCACACTCACTCACACACAGACACACACACATGCATATAACCCTAACCCTAACTCCATCCCTAACCCTAACCCAACCCTAACCCTAACCCAACCCTAACCCTAACCCTAACATAACTCCAACCCTAACCCTAACCCTAACTCCAAACCTAACCCTAACTCCAAACCTAACCCTAACTCTAACCCTCCTGGTTACTTCAGCAGGGAGGCTCAGGGAACCTTCTCCCAGCTGCCCCTCAGCTCAGGTGGAGCACTGAGGTGCAGCAGGGTGAGATGGCAGCAAAGATCCAGCTCATTTTGGGCTGTTTGAAGGTTCTCCAGCCTGACTGGGGGGCCCAGAAAAGGCTCCTGAGGTGGCCTTCACTGACTCCTTCAGGAGGCGAGTCCCTCCACACTGTCCATTGATTTACCCTAACCCAAACCTTAACCCTAACTCCAACCCTAATACTAACCCTAACCCTAATGCTAACCTTAACCCTAACTCCAACCCTAATACTAACCCTAACCCTAATGCTAACCTTAACCCTAACTCCAACCCTAACTCCAACCCTAACCCCAACCCTAATGCTAATGCTAACCCTTATGCTAATGCTAACCCTAATGCTAACCCTAACTCCAACCCTAACCCTAACCCTAATGCTAACCTTAACCCTAACTCCAACCCTAACCCCAACCCTAATGCTAACCTTGATGCTAATGCTAACCCTAACCCTAACTCCAACCCTAATGCTAATGCTAACCTTGATGCTAATGCTAACCTTGATGCTAATGCTAACCCTAACTCCAACCCTAATGCTAATGCTAACCTTGATGCTAATGCTAACTCTAACTCTAACTCCAACCCTAATGCTAATGCTAACCCTAATGCTAATGCTAACCTTGATGCTAATGCTAACTCTAACCCTAACCCCAACCCTAATGCTAATGCTAACCTTGATGCTAACCCTAACTCCAACCCTAACCCTAATACTAACCCTAATGCTAACCTTAACCCTAACTCCAACCCTAACCCCAACCCTAATGCTAATGCTAACCCTGATGCTAATGCTAACCTTGATGCTAATGCTAACCCTAACCCTAACTCCAACCCTAATGCTAATGCTAACCCTAATGCTAACCTTGATGCTAATGCTAACTCTAACCCTAACCCCAACCCTAATGCTAATGCTAACCTTGATGCTAACCCTAACTCCAAGCCTAACTCCAACCCTAACCCTAATGCTAACCTTAACCCTAACCCTAACCCAAACCCTAACCCTAACCCAACCCTCTCTCACTCATTCTCACACTCACTCACACACAGACACTCACACATGCACATTAGAGCTTTCAAAATATTACGTTAAAAAACATTACGTGCAACTATGCGCGCATGTGCGCTTATGTGCGCGCGTAAGTGCGCGCGTGTGCGCGTGTATGCGCGTAAGTGCGCTTATGTACGCGTAAGTGCGCGCGCGTGCGCGTAAGTGCGCTTATGTGCGCGCGTGCGCGTAAGTGCGCGTGTGTGCTTTAGGAACTCATTTACTTACACACTTACTCATTCTCACACTCACTCACACACAGACACACACACATGCATATAACCCTAACCCTAACTCCATCCCTAACCCTAACCCAACCCTAACCCTAACCCTAACCCTAACCCTAACTCCATCCCTAACCCTAACCCAACCCTAACCCTAACCCTAACCCTAACTCCAACCCTAACCCTAACCCTAACATAACTCCAACCCTAACCCTAACCCTAACTCCAAACCTAACCCTAACTCCAACCCTAACCCTAACCCTAACCCTAACCCAACCCTAACCCTAACTCCAACCCTAACCCTAACCCTAACATAACTCCAACCCTAACCCTAACTCTAACCCTCCTGGTTACTTCAGCAGGGAGGCTCAGGGAACCTTCTCCCAGCTGCCCCTCAGCTCAGGTGGAGCACTGAGGTGCAGCAGGGTGAGATGGCAGCAAAGATCCAGCTCATTTTGGGCTGTTTGAAGGTTCTCCAGCCTGACTGGGGGGCCCAGAAAAGGCTCCTGAGGTGGCCTTCACTGACTCCTTCAGGAGGCGAGTCCCTCCACACTGTCCATTGATTTACCCTAACCCAAACCTTAACCCTAACTCCAACCCTAATACTAACCCTAACCCTAATGCTAACCTTAACCCTAACTCCAACCCTAACCCCAACCCTAATGCTAATGCTAACCCTTATGCTAATGCTAACCTTGATGCTAATGCTAACCTTGATGCTAATGCTAACCCTAACTCCAACCCTAATGCTAACCCTAATGCTAACCTTGATGCTAATGCTAACTCTAACCCTAACCCCAACCCTAATGCTAATGCTAACCTTGATGCTAACCCTAACTCCAACCCTAACTCCAACCCTAACCCTAATGCTAACCTTAACCCTAACCCTAACCCAAACCCTAACCCTAACCCAACCCTCTCTCACTCATTCTCACACTCACTCACACACAGACACTCACACATGCACATTAGAGCTTTCAAAATATTACGTTAAAAAACATTACGTGCAACTATGCGCGCATGTGCGCTTATGTGCGCGCGTAAGTGCGCGCATGTGCGCGTGTATGCGCGTAAGTGCGCTTATGTACGCGTAAGTGCGCGCGCGTGCGCGTAAGTGCGCTTATGTGCGCGCGTGCGCGTAAGTGCGCGTGTGTGCTTTAGGAACTCATTTACTTACACACTTACTCATTCTCACACTCACTCACACACAGACACACACACATGCATATAACCCTAACCCTAACTCCATCCCTAACCCTAACCCAACCCTAACCCTAACCCTAACTCCAACCCTAACCCTAACCCTAACATAACTCCAACCCTAACCCTAACCCTAACTCCATCCCTAACCCTAACCCAACCCTAACCCTAACCCTAACTCCAACCCTAACCCTAACCCTAACATAACTCCAACCCTAACCCTAACCCTAACTCCAAACCTAACCCTAACTCTAACCCTCCTGGTTACTTCAGCAGGGAGGCTCAGGGAACCTTCTCCCAGCTGCCCCTCAGCTCAGGTGGAGCACTGAGGTGCAGCAGGGTGAGATGGCAGCAAAGATCCAGCTCATTTTGGGCTGTTTGAAGGTTCTCCAGCCTGACTGGGGGGCCCAGAAAAGGCTCCTGAGGTGGCCTTCACTGACTCCTTCAGGAGGCGAGTCCCTCCACACTGTCCATTGATTTACCCTAACCCAAACCTTAACCCTAACTCCAACCCTAATACTAACCCTAACCCTAATGCTAACCTTAACCCTAACTCCAACCCTAACTCCAACCCTAACCCCAACCCTAATGCTAATGCTAACCCTTATGCTAATGCTAACCCTAATGCTAACCCTAACTCCAACCCTAACCCTAACCCTAATGCTAACCTTAACCCTAACTCCAACCCTAACCCCAACCCTAATGCTAACCTTGATGCTAATGCTAACCCTAACCCTAACTCCAACCCTAATGCTAATGCTAACCTTGATGCTAATGCTAACCCTAACTCCAACCCTAATGCTAATGCTAACCTTGATGCTAATGCTAACTCTAACTCTAACTCCAACCCTAATGCTAATGCTAACCCTAATGCTAATGCTAACCTTGATGCTAATGCTAACTCTAACCCTAACCCCAACCCTAATGCTAATGCTAACCTTGATGCTAACCCTAACTCCAACCCTAACCCTAATACTAACCCTAATGCTAACCTTAACCCTAACTCCAACCCTAACTCCAACCCTAACCCCAACCCTAATGCTAATGCTAACCCTGATGCTAATGCTAACCTTGATGCTAATGCTAACCCTAACCCTAACTCCAACCCTAATGCTAATGCTAACCCTAATGCTAACCTTGATGCTAATGCTAACTCTAACCCTAACCCCAACCCTAATGCTAATGCTAACCTTGATGCTAACCCTAACTCCAAGCCTAACTCCAACCCTAACCCTAATGCTAACCTTAACCCTAACCCTAACCCAAACCCTAACCCTAACCCAACCCTCTCTCACTCATTCTCACACTCACTCACACACAGACACTCACACATGCACATTAGAGCTTTCAAAATATTACGTTAAAAAACATTACGTGCAACTATGCGCGCATGTGCGCTTATGTGCGCGCGTAAGTGCGCGCGTGTGCGCGTGTATGCGTGTAAGTGCGCTTATGTACGCGTAAGTGCGCGCGCGTGCGCGTAAGTGCGCTTATGTGCGCGCGTGCGCGTAAGTGCGCGTGTGTGCTTTAGGAACTCATTTACTTACACACTTACTCATTCTCACACTCACTCACACACAGACACACACACATGCATATAACCCTAACCCTAACTCCATCCCTAACCCTAACCCAACCCTAACCCTAACCCTAACCCTAACCCTAACTCCATCCCTAACCCTAACCCAACCCTAACCCTAACCCTAACCCTAACTCCAACCCTAACCCTAACCCTAACATAACTCCAACCCTAACCCTAACCCTAACTCCAAACCTAACCCTAACTCCAACCCTAACCCTAACCCTAACCCTAACCCAACCCTAACCCTAACCCTAACTCCAACCCTAACCCTAACCCTAACATAACTCCAACCCTAACCCTAACTCTAACCCTCCTGGTTACTTCAGCAGGGAGGCTCAGGGAACCTTCTCCCAGCTGCCCCTCAGCTCAGGTGGAGCACTGAGGTGCAGCAGGGTGAGATGGCAGCAAAGATCCAGCTCATTTTGGGCTGTTTGAAGGTTCTCCAGCCTGACTGGGGGGCCCAGAAAAGGCTCCTGAGGTGGCCTTCACTGACTCCTTCAGGAGGCGAGTCCCTCCACACTGTCCATTGATTTACCCTAACCCAAACCTTAACCCTAACTCCAACCCTAATACTAACCCTAACCCTAATGCTAACCTTAACCCTAACTCCAACCCTAATACTAACCCTAACCCTAATGCTAACCTTAACCCTAACTCCAACCCTAACCCCAACCCTAATGCTAATGCTAACCCTTATGCTAATGCTAACCTTGATGCTAATGCTAACCCTAACTCCAACCCTAATGCTAACCCTAATGCTAACCTTGATGCTAATGCTAACTCTAACCCTAACCCCAACCCTAATGCTAATGCTAACCTTGATGCTAACCCTAACTCCAACCCTAACTCCAACCCTAACCCTAATGCTAACCTTAACCCTAACCCTAACCCAAACCCTAACCCTAACCCAACCCTCTCTCACTCATTCTCACACTCACTCACACACAGACACTCACACATGCACATTAGAGCTTTCAAAATATTACGTTAAAAAACATTACGTGCAACTATGCGCGCATGTGCGCTTATGTGCGCGCGTAAGTGCGCGCATGTGCGCGTGTATGCGCGTAAGTGCGCTTATGTACGCGTAAGTGCGCGCGCGTGCGCGTAAGTGCGCTTATGTGCGCTCGTGCGCGTAAGTGCGCGTGTGTGCTTTAGGAACTCATTTACTTACACACTTACTCATTCTCACACTCACTCACACACAGACACACACACATGCATATAACCCTAACCCTAACTCCATCCCTAACCCTAACCCAACCCTAACCCTAACCCTAACTCCAACCCTAACCCTAACCCTAACATAACTCCAACCCTAACCCTAACCCTAACTCCATCCCTAACCCTAACCCAACCCTAACCCTAACCCTAACTCCAACCCTAACCCTAACCCTAACATAACTCCAACCCTAACCCTAACCCTAACTCCAAACCTAACCCTAACTCTAACCCTCCTGGTTACTTCAGCAGGGAGGCTCAGGGAACCTTCTCCCAGCTGCCCCTCAGCTCAGGTGGAGCACTGAGGTGCAGCAGGGTGAGATGGCAGCAAAGATCCAGCTCATTTTGGGCTGTTTGAAGGTTCTCCAGCCTGACTGGGGGGCCCAGAAAAGGCTCCTGAGGTGGCCTTCACTGACTCCTTCAGGAGGCGAGTCCCTCCACACTGTCCATTGATTTACCCTAACCCAAACCTTAACCCTAACTCCAACCCTAATACTAACCCTAACCCTAATGCTAACCTTGATGCTAATGCTAAGTCTAACCCTAACCCCAACCCTAATGCTAATGCTACCCTTGATGCTAACCCTAACTCCAACCCTAACCCTAATACTAACCCTAATGCTAACCTTAACCCTAACTCCAACCCTAACTCCAACCCTAACCCCAACCCTAATGCTAATGCTAACCCTGATGCTAATGCTAACCTTGATGCTAATGCTAACCCTAACCCTAACTCCAACCCTAATGCTAATGCTAACCCTAATGCTAACCTTGATGCTAATGCTAACTCTAACCCTAACCCCAACCCTAATGCTAATGCTAACCTTGATGCTAACCCTAACTCCAAGCCTAACTCCAACCCTAATGGTAACCTTAACCCTAACCCTAACCCAAACCCTCTCTCACTCATTCTCACACTCACTCACACACAGACACTCACACATGCACATTAGAGCTTTCAAAATATTACGTTAAAAAACATTACGTGCAACTATGCGCGCATGTGCGCTTATGTGCGCGCGTAAGTGCGCGCGTGTGCGCGTGTATGCGCGTAAGTGCGCTTATGTACGCGTAAGTGCGCGCGCGTGCGCGTAAGTGCGCTTATGTGCGCGCGTGCGCGTAAGTGCGCGTGTGTGCTTTAGGAACTCATTTACTTACACACTTACTCATTCTCACACTCACTCACACACAGACACACACACATGCATATAACCCTAACCCTAACTCCATCCCTAACCCTAACCCAACCCTAACCCTAACCCTAACCCTAACCCTAACTCCATCCCTAACCCTAACCCAACCCTAACCCTAACCCTAACCCTAACTCCAACCCTAACCCTAACCCTAACATAACTCCAACCCTAACCCTAACCCTAACTCCAAACCTAACCCTAACTCCAACCCTAACCCTAACCCTAACCCTAACCCAACCCTAACCCTAACCCTAACTCCAACCCTAACCCTAACCCTAACATAACTCCAACCCTAACCCTAACTCTAACCCTCCTGGTTACTTCAGCAGGGAGGCTCAGGGGAACCTTCTCCCAGCTGCCCCTCAGCTCAGGTGGAGCACTGAGGTGCAGCAGGGTGAGATGGCAGCAAAGATCCAGCTCATTTTGGGCTGTTTGAAGGTTCTCCAGCCTGACTGGGGGGCCCAGAAAAGGCTCCTGAGGTGGCCTTCACTGACTCCTTCAGGAGGCGAGTCCCTCCACACTGTCCATTGATTTACCCTAACCCAAACCTTAACCCTAACTCCAACCCTAATACTAACCCTAACCCTAATGCTAACCTTAACCCTAACTCCAACCCTAACCCCAACCCTAATGCTAATGCTAACCCTTATGCTAATGCTAACCTTGATGCTAATGCTAACCTTGATGCTAATGCTAACCCTAACTCCAACCCTAATGCTAACCCTAATGCTAACCTTGATGCTAATGCTAACTCTAACCCTAACCCCAACCCTAATGCTAATGCTAACCTTGATGCTAACCCTAACTCCAACCCTAACTCCAACCCTAACCCTAATGCTAACCTTAACCCTAACCCTAACCCAAACCCTAACCCTAACCCAACCCTCTCTCACTCATTCTCACACTCACTCACACACAGACACTCACACATGCACATTAGAGCTTTCAAAATATTACGTTAAAAAACATTACGTGCAACTATGCGCGCATGTGCGCTTATGTGCGCGCGTAAGTGCGCGCATGTGCGCGTGTATGCGCGTAAGTGCGCTTATGTACGCGTAAGTGCGCGCGCGTGCGCGTAAGTGCGCTTATGTGCGCGCGTGCGCGTAAGTGCGCGTGTGTGCTTTAGGAACTCATTTACTTACACACTTACTCATTCTCACACTCACTCACACACAGACACACACACATGCATATAACCCTAACCCTAACTCCATCCCTAACCCTAACCCAACCCTAACCCTAACCCTAACTCCAACCCTAACCCTAACCCTAACATAACTCCAACCCTAACCCTAACCCTAACTCCATCCCTAACCCTAACCCAACCCTAACCCTAACCCTAACTCCAACCCTAACCCTAACCCTAACATAACTCCAACCCTAACCCTAACCCTAACTCCAAACCTAACCCTAACTCTAACCCTCCTGGTTACTTCAGCAGGGAGGCTCAGGGAACCTTCTCCCAGCTGCCCCTCAGCTCAGGTGGAGCACTGAGGTGCAGCAGGGTGAGATGGCAGCAAAGATCCAGCTCATTTTGGGCTGTTTGAAGGTTCTCCAGCCTGACTGGGGGGCCCAGAAAAGGCTCCTGAGGTGGCCTTCACTGACTCCTTCAGGAGGCGAGTCCCTCCACACTGTCCATTGATTTACCCTAACCCAAACCTTAACCCTAACTCCAACCCTAATACTAACCCTAACCCTAATGCTAACCTTGATGCTAATGCTAAGTCTAACCCTAACCCCAACCCTAATGCTAATGCTACCCTTGATGCTAACCCTAACTCCAACCCTAACCCTAATACTAACCCTAATGCTAACCTTAACCCTAACTCCAACCCTAACTCCAACCCTAACCCCCAACCCTAATGCTAATGCTAACCCTGATGCTAATGCTAACCTTGATGCTAATGCTAACCCTAACCCTAACTCCAACCCTAATGCTAATGCTAACCCTAATGCTAACCTTGATGCTAATGCTAACTCTAACCCTAACCCCAACCCTAATGCTAATGCTAACCTTGATGCTAACCCTAACTCCAAGCCTAACTCCAACCCTAATGGTAACCTTAACCCTAACCCTAACCCAAACCCTCTCTCACTCATTCTCACACTCACTCACACACAGACACTCACACATGCACATTAGAGCTTTCAAAATATTACGTTAAAAAACATTACGTGCAACTATGCGCGCATGTGCGCTTATGTGCGCGCGTAAGTGCGCGCGTGTGCGCGTGTATGCGCGTAAGTGCGCTTATGTACGCGTAAGTGCGCGCGCGTGCGCGTAAGTGCGCTTATGTGCGCGCGTGCGCGTAAGTGCGCGTGTGTGCTTTAGGAACTCATTTACTTACACACTTACTCATTCTCATACTCACTCACACACAGACACACACACATGCATATAACCCTAACCCTAACTCCATCCCTAACCCTAACCCAACCCTAACCCTAACTCCAACCCTAACCCTAACCCTAACTCCATCCCTAACCCTAACCCAACCCTAACCCTAACCCTAACTCCAACCCTAACCCTAACCCTAACATAACTCCAACCCTAACCCTAACCCTAACTCCAAACCTAACCCTAACTCCAAACCTAACCCTAACTCTAACCCTCCTGGTTACTTCAGCAGGGAGGCTCAGGGAACCTTCTCCCAGCTGCCCCTCAGCTCAGGTGGAGCACTGAGGTGCAGCAGGGTGAGATGGCAGCAAAGATCCAGCTCATTTTGGGCTGTTTGAAGGTTCTCCAGCCTGACTGGGGGGCCCAGAAAAGGCTCCTGAGGTGGCCTTCACTGACTCCTTCAGGAGGCGAGTCCCTCCACACTGTCCATTGATTTACCCTAACCCAAACCTTAACCCTAACTCCAACCCTAATACTAACCCTAACCCTAATGCTAACCTTAACCCTAACTCCAACCCTAACCCCAACCCTAATGCTAATGCTAACCTTGATGCTAATGCTAACCTTGATGCTAATGCTAACCCTAACCCTAACTCCAACCCTAATGCTAATGCTAACCCTAATGCTAACCTTGATGCTAATGCTAACTCTAACCCTAACCCCAACCCTAATGCTAATGCTAACCTTGATGCTAACCCTAACTCCAAGCCTAACTCCAACCCTAACCCTAATGCTAACCTTAACCCTAACCCTAACCCAAACCCAACCCTCTCTCACTCATTCTCACACTCACTCACACACAGACACTCACACATGCACATTAGAGCTTTCAAAATATTACGTTAAAAAACATTACGTGCAACTATGCGCGCATGTGCGCTTATGTGCGCGCGTGCGCGCGTAAGTGCGCGCGCGTGCGCGCGTAAGTGCGCTTATGTACGCGTAAGTGCGCGCGCGTGCGCGTAAGTGCGCTTATGTGCGCGCGTGCGCGTAAGTGCGCGTGTGTGCTTTAGGAACTCATTTACTTACACACTTACTCATTCTCACACTCACTCACACACAGACACACACACATGCATATAACCCTAACCCTAACTCCATCCCTAACCCAACCCTAACCCTAACCCTAACTCCATCCCTAACCCTAACCCAACCCTAACCCTAACCCTAACCCTAACCCTAACATAACTCCAACCCTAACCCTAACTCCAACCCTAACCCTAACTCTAACCCTCCTGGTTACTTCAGCAGGGAGGCTCAGGGAACCTTCTCCCAGCTGCCCCTCAGCTCAGGTGGAGCACTGAGGTGCAGCAGGGTGAGATGGCAGCAAAGATCCAGCTCATTTTGGGCTGTTTGAAGGTTCTCCAGCCTGACTGGGGGGCCCAGAAAAGGCTCCTGAGGTGGCCTTCACTGACTCCTTCAGGAGGCGAGTCCCTCCACACTGTCCATTGATTTACCCTAACCCAAACCTTAACCCTAACTCCAACCCTAATACTAACCCTAACCCTAATGCTAACCTTAACCCTAACTCCAACCCTAACCCCAACCCTAATGCTAACCCTTATGCTAATGCTAACCTTGATGCTAATGCTAACCTTGATGCTAATGCTAACCCTAACTCCAACCCTAATGCTAACCCTAATGCTAACCTTGATGCTAATGCTAACTCTAACCCTAACCCCAACCCTAATGCTAATGCTAACCTTGATGCTAACCCTAACTCCAACCCTAACTCCAACCCTAACCCTAATGCTAACCTTAACCCTAACCCTAACCCAAACCCTAACCCAACCCTCTCTCACTCATTCTCACACTCACTCACACACAGACACTCACACATGCACATTAGAGCTTTCAAAATATTACGTTAAAAAACATTACGTGCAACTATGCGCGCATGTGCGCTTATGTGCGCGCGTAAGTGCGCGCGTGTGCGCGCGTATGCGCGTAAGTGCGCTTATGTGCGCGCGCGTGCGCGTAAGTGCGCGTGTGTGCTTTAGGAACTCATTTACTTACACACTTACTCATTCTCACACTCACTCACACACAGACACACACACATGCATATAACCCTAACCCTAACTCCATCCCTAACCCTAACCCAACCCTAACCCTAACCCAACCCTAACCCTAACCCTAACTCCAACCCTAACCCTAACCCTAACATAACTCCAACCCTAACCCTAACCCTAACTCCAAACCTAACCCTAACTCCAAACCTAACCCTAACTCTAACCCTAACCCTAACCCAACCCTAACCCTAACCCTAACCCTAACCCTAACCCTAACCCTAACTCCAACCCTAACCCTAACTCCAACCCTAACCCTAACCCTAACCCTCCTGGTTACTTCAGCAGGGAGGCTCAGGGAACCTTCTCCCAGCTGCCCCTCAGCTCAGGTGGAGCACTGAGGTGCAGCAGGGTGAGATGGCAGCAAAGATCCAGCTCATTTTGGGCTGTTTGAAGGTTCTCCAGCCTGACTGGGGGGCCCAGAAAAGGCTCCTGAGGTGGCCTTCACTGACTCCTTCAGGAGGCGAGTCCCTCCACACTGTCCATTGATTTACCCTAACCCAAACCTTAACCCTAACTCCAACCCTAATACTAACCCTAACCCTAATGCTAACCTTAACCCTAACTCCAACCCTAATACTAACCCTAACCCTAATGCTAACCTTAACCCTAACTCCAACCCTAACTCCAACCCTAACCCCAACCCTAATGCTAATGCTAACCCTTATGCTAATGCTAACCCTAATGCTAACCCTAACTCCAACCCTAACCCTAACCCTAATGCTAACCTTAACCCTAACTCCAACCCTAACCCCAACCCTAATGCTAACCTTGATTGCTAATGCTAACCCTAACCCTAACTCCAACCCCTAATGCTAATGCTAACCTTGATGCTAATGCTAACCTTGATGCTAATGCTAACCCTAACTCCAACCCTAATGCTAATGCTAACCTTGATGCTAATGCTAACTCTAACTCTAACTCCAACCCTAATGCTAATGCTAACCCTAATGCTAATGCTAACCTTGATGCTAATGCTAACTCTAACCCTAACCCCAACCCTAATGCTAATGCTAACCTTGATGCTAACCCTAACTCCAACCCTAACCCTAATACTAACCCTAATGCTAACCTTAACCCTAACTCCAACCCTAACTCCAACCCTAACCCCAACCCTAATGCTAATGCTAACCCTGATGCTAATGCTAACCTTGATGCTAATGCTAACCCTAACCCTAACTCCAACCCTAATGCTAATGCTAACCCTAATGCTAACCTTGATGCTAATGCTAACTCTAACCCTAACCCCAACCCTAATGCTAATGCTAACCTTGATGCTAACCCTAACTCCAAGCCTAACTCCAACCCTAACCCTAATGCTAACCTTAACCCTAACCCTAACCCAAACCCTAACCCTAACCCAACCCTCTCTCACTCATTCTCACACTCACTCACACACAGACACTCACACATGCACATTAGAGCTTTCAAAATATTACGTTAAAAAACATTACGTGCAACTATGCGCGCATGTGCGCTTATGTGCGCGCGTAAGTGCGCGCGTGTGCGCGTGTATGCGCGTAAGTGCGCTTATGTACGCGTAAGTGCGCGCGCGTGCGCGTAAGTGCGCTTATGTGCGCGCGTGCGCGTAAGTGCGCGTGTGTGCTTTAGGAACTCATTTACTTACACACTTACTCATTCTCACACTCACTCACACACAGACACACACACATGCATATAACCCTAACCCTAACTCCATCCCTAACCCCTAACCCAACCCTAACCCTAACCCTAAACCCTAACCCTAACTCCATCCCTAACCCTAACCCAACCCTAACCCTAACCCTAACCCTAACCCAACCCTAACCCTAACCCTAACATAACTCCAACCCTAACCCTAACTCCAAACCTAACCCTAACTCCAACCCTAACCCTAACCCTAACCCTAACCCAACCCTAACCCTAACCCTAACTCCAACCCTAACCCTAACCCTAACATAACTCCAACCCTAACCCTAACTCTAACCCTCCTGGTTACTTCAGCAGGGAGGCTCAGGGAACCTTCTCCCAGCTGCCCCTCAGCTCAGGTGGAGCACTGAGGTGCAGCAGGGTGAGATGGCAGCAAAGATCCAGCTCATTTTGGGCTGTTTGAAGGTTCTCCAGCCTGACTGGGGGGCCCAGAAAAGGCTCCTGAGGTGGCCTTCACTGACTCCTTCAGGAGGCGAGTCCCTCCACACTGTCCATTGATTTACCCTAACCCAAACCTTAACCCTAACTCCAACCCTAATACTAACCCTAACCCTAATGCTAACCTTAACCCTAACTCCAACCCTAACCCCAACCCTAATGCTAATGCTAACCCTTATGCTAATGCTAACCTTGATGCTAATGCTAACCTTGATGCTAATGCTAACCCTAACTCCAACCCTAACCCTAACCCTAACATAACTCCAACCCTAACCCTAACCCTAACCCTAACCCTAATGCTAACCTTAACCCTAACCCTAACCCAAACCCTAACCCTAACCCAACCCTCTCTCTCATTCTCACACTCACTCACACACAGACACTCACACATGCACATTAGAGCTTTCAAAATATTACGTTAAAAAACATTACGTGCAACTATGCGCGCATGTGCGCTTATGTGCGCGCGTAAGTGCGCGCGTGTGCGCGCGTATGCGCGTAAGTGCGCTTATGTGCGCGCGCGTGCGCGTAAGTGCGCGTGTGTGCTTTAGGAACTCATTTACTTACACACTTACTCATTCTCACACTCACTCACACACAGACACACACACATGCATATAACCCTAACCCTAACTCCATCCCTAACCCTAACCCAACCCTAACCCTAACCCAACCCTAACCCTAACCCAACCCTAACCCTAACCCTAACCCTAACATAACTCCAACCCTAACCCTAACCCTAACTCCAAACCTAACCCTAACCCTAACCCTCCTGGTTACTTCAGCAGGGAGGCTCAGGGAACCTTCTCCCAGCTGCCCCTCAGCTCAGGTGGAGCACTGAGGTGCAGCAGGGTGAGATGGCAGCAAAGATCCAGCTCATTTTGGGCTGTTTGAAGGTTCTCCAGCCTGACTGGGGGGCCCAGAAAAGGCTCCTGAGGTGGCCTTCACTGACTCCTTCAGGAGGCGAGTCCCTCCACACTGTCCATTGATTTACCCTAACCCAAACCTTAACCCTAACTCCAACCCTAATACTAACCCTAACCCTAATGCTAACCTTAACCCTAACTCCAACCCTAATACTAACCCTAACATAACTCCAACCCTAACCCTAACCCTAACATAACTCCAACCCTAACCCTAACCCTAACTCCAAACCTAACCCTAACTCTAACCCTCCTGGTTACTTCAGCAGGGAGGCTCAGGGAACCTTCTCCCAGCTGCCCCTCAGCTCAGGTGGAGCACTGAGGTGCAGCAGGGTGAGATGGCAGCAAAGATCCAGCTCATTTTGGGCTGTTTGAAGGTTCTCCAGCCTGACTGGGGGGCCCAGAAAAGGCTCCTGAGGTGGCCTTCACTGACTCCTTCAGGAGGCGAGTCCCTCCACACTGTCCATTGATTTACCCTAACCCAAACCTTAACCCTAACTCCAACCCTAATACTAACCCTAACCCTAATGCTAACCTTAACCCTAACTCCAACCCTAACTCCAACCCTAACCCCAACCCTAATGCTAATGCTAACCCTTATGCTAATGCTAACCCTAACTCCAACCCTAATGCTAATGCTAACCCTAATGCTAATGCTAACCCTAATGCTAATGCTAACCTTGATGCTAATGCTAACTCTAACCCTAACCCCAACCCTAATGCTAATGCTAACCTTGATGCTAACCCTAACTCCAAGCCTAACTCCAACCCTAACCCTAATGCTAACCTTAACCCTAACCCTAACCCAAACCCTAACCCTAACCCAACCCTCTCTCACTCATTCTCACACTCACTCACACACAGACACTCACACATGCACATTAGAGCTTTCAAAATATTACGTTAAAAAACATTACGTGCAACTATGTGCGCATGTGCGCTTATGTGCGCGCGTGTGTGCGTAAGTGCGCGCGTGTGCGCGTGTATGCGCGTAAGTGCGCTTATGTACGCGTAAGTGCGCTTATGTGCCCTAACCCTAACCCTAACCCTAACCCTAACCTTAACCCTAACCCTAACTCCAACCCTAACCCTAATGCTAACCTTAACCCTAACCCTAACCCTAACCCAAACCCTAACCCAACCCCTAACCCTAATGCTAACCTTAACCCTAACCCTAACCCAAACCCTAACCCTAACTCCAACCCTAATACTAACCCTAACCCTAATGCTAACCTTAACCCTAACTCCAACCCTAACCCTAACCCAACCCTCTCTCACTCATTCTCACACTCACTCACACACAGACACTCACACATGCACATTAGAGCTTTCAAAATATTACGTTAAAAAACATTACGTGCAACTATGCGCGCATGTGCGCTTATGTGCGCGCGCGTGCGCGTAAGTGCGCGTGTGTGCTTTAGGAACTCATTTACTTACACACTTACTCATTCTCACACTCACTCACACACAGACACACACACATGCATATAACCCTAACCCTAACCCAACCCTAACCCTAACCCTAACCCTAACTCCAACCCTAACTCCAACCCTAACCCTAACCCTAACCCTAACCCTAACATAACTCCAACCCTAACCCTAACTCCAACCCTAACCCTAACTCTAACCCTCCTGGTTACTTCAGCAGGGAGGCTCAGGGAACCTTCTCCCAGCTGCCCCTCAGCTTAGGTGGAGCACTGAGGTGCAGCAGGGTGAGATGGCAGCAAAGATCCAGCTCATTTTGGGCTGTTTGAAGGTTCTCCAGCCTGACTGGGGGGCCCAGAAAAGGCTCCTGAGGTGGCCTTCACTGACTCCTTCAGGAGGCGAGTCCCTCCACACTGTCCATTGATTTACCCTAACCCAAACCTTAACCCTAACTCCAACCCTAATACTAACCCTAACCCTAATGCTAACCTTAACCCTAACTCCAACCCTAACTCCAACCCTAACCCCAACCCTAATGCTAATGCTAACCCTTATGCTAATGCTAACCCTAATGCTAACCCTAACTCCAACCCTAACCCTAACCCTAATGCTAACCTTAACCCTAACTCCAACCCTAACCCCAACCCTAATGCTAACCTTGATGCTAATGCTAACCCTAACCCTAACTCCAACCCTAATGCTAATGCTAACCTTGATGCTAATGCTAACTCTAACTCTAACTCCAACCCTAATGCTAATGCTAACCCTAATGCTAATGCTAACCTTGATGCTAATGCTAACTCTAACCCTAACCCCAACCCTAATGCTAATGCTAACCTTGATGCTAACCCTAACTCCAACCCTAACCCTAATACTAACCCTAATGCTAACCTTAACCCTAACTCCAACCCTAACTCCAACCCTAACCCCAACCCTAATGCTAATGCTAACCCTGATGCTAATGCTAACCTTGATGCTAATGCTAACCCTAACCCTAACTCCAACCCTAATGCTAATGCTAACCCTAATGCTAACCTTGATGCTAATGCTAACTCTAACCCTAACCCCAACCCTAATGCTAATGCTAACCTTGATGCTAACCCTAACTCCAAGCCTAACTCCAACCCTAACCCTAATGCTAACCTTAACCCTAATGCTAACCTTAACCCTAACCCTCTCTCACTCATTCTCACACTCACTCACACACAGACACTCACACATGCACATTAGAGCTTTCAAATATTACGTTAAAAAACATTACGTGCAACTATGCGCGCATGTGCGCTTATGTGCGCGCGTAAGTGCGCGCGTGTGCGCGTGTATGCGCGTAAGTGCGCTTATGTACGCGTAAGTGCGCGCGCGTGCGCGTAAGTGCGCTTATGTGCGCGCGTGCGCGTAAGTGCGCGTGTGTGCTTTAGGAACTCATTTACTTACACACTTACTCATTCTCACACTCACTCACACACAGACACACACACATGCATATAACCCTAACCCTAACTCCATCCCTAACCCTAACCCAACCCTAACCCTAACCCTAACCCTAACCCTAACTCCATCCCTAACCCTAACCCAACCCTAACCCTAACCCTAACCCTAACTCCAACCCTAACCCTAACCCTAACATAACTCCAACCCTAACCCTAACTCCAAACCTAACCCTAACTCCAACCCTAACCCTAACCCTAACCCTAACCCAACCCTAACCCTAACCCTAACTCCAACCCTAACCCTAACCCTAACATAACTCCAACCCTAACCCTAACTCTAACCCTCCTGGTTACTTCAGCAGGGAGGCTCAGGGAACCTTCTCCCAGCTGCCCCTCAGCTCAGGTGGAGCACTGAGGTGCAGCAGGGTGAGATGGCAGCAAAGATCCAGCTCATTTTGGGCTGTTTGAAGGTTCTCCAGCCTGACTGGGGGGCCCAGAAAAGGCTCCTGAGGTGGCCTTCACTGACTCCTTCAGGAGGCGAGTCCCTCCACACTGTCCATTGATTTACCCTAACCCAAACCTTAACCCTAACTCCAACCCTAATACTAACCCTAACCCTAATGCTAACCTTAACCCTAACTCCAACCCTAACCCCAACCCTAATGCTAATGCTAACCCTTATGCTAATGCTAACCTTGATGCTAATGCTAACCTTGATGCTAATGCTAACCCTAACTCCAACCCTAATGCTAACCCTAATGCTAACCTTGATGCTAATGCTAACTCTAACCCTAACCCCAACCCTAATGCTAATGCTAACCTTGATGCTAACCCTAACTCCAACCCTAACTCCAACCCTAACCCTAATGCTAACCTTAACCCTAACCCTAACCCAAACCCTAACCCTAACCCAACCCTCTCTCACTCATTCTCACACTCACTCACACACAGACACTCACACATGCACATTAGAGCTTTCAAAATATTACGTTAAAAAACATTACGTGCAACTATGCGCGCATGTGCGCTTATGTGCGCGCGTGTGCGCGTAAGTGCGCGCGCGTGCGCGTAAGTGCGCGTGTGTGCTTTAGGAACTCATTTACTTACACACTTACTCATTCTCACACTCACTCACACACAGACACACACACATGCATATAACCCTAACCCTAACTCCATCCCTAACCCTAACCCTAACCCTAACCCTAACTCCAACCCTAACCCTAACCCTAACATAACCCTAACCCTAACCCTAACCCTAACCCTAACCCTAACCCAACCCTAACCCTAACCCTAACTCCATCCCTAACCCTAACCCAACCCTAACCCTAACCCTAACCCTAACCCTAACATAACTCCAACCCTAACCCTAACTCCAAACCTAACCCTAACTCTAACCCTCCTGGTTACTTCAGCAGGGAGGCTCAGGGAACCTTCTCCCAGCTGCCCCTCAGCTCAGGTGGAGCACTGAGGTGCAGCAGGGTGAGATGGCAGCAAAGATCCAGCTCATTTTGGGCTGTTTGAAGGTTCTCCAGCCTGACTGGGGGGCCCAGAAAAGGCTCCTGAGGTGGCCTTCACTGACTCCTTCAGGAGGCGAGTCCCTCCACACTGTCCATTGATTTACCCTAACCCAAACCTTAACCCTAACTCCAACCCTAATACTAACCCTAACCCTAATGCTAACCTTAACCCTAACTCCAACCCTAACCCCAACCCTAATGCTAATGCTAACCCTTATGCTAATGCTAACCTTGATGCTAATGCTAACCTTGATGCTAATGCTAACCCTAACTCCAACCCTAATGCTAACCCTAATGCTAACCTTGATGCTAATGCTAACTCTAACCCTAACCCCAACCCTAATGCTAATGCTAACCTTGATGCTAACCCTAACTCCAACCCTAACTCCAACCCTAACCCTAATGCTAACCTTAACCCTAACCCTAACCCAAACCCTAACCCTAACCCAACCCTCTCTCACTCATTCTCACACTCACTCACACACAGACACTCACACATGCACATTAGAGCTTTCAAAATATTACGTTAAAAAACATTACGTGCAACTATGCGCGCATGTGCGCTTATGTGCGCGCGTGTGCGCGTAAGTGCGCGCGTGTGCGCGTGTATGCGCGTAAGTGCGCTTATGTACGCGTAAGTGCGCGCGCGTGCGCGTAAGTGCGCGTGTGTGCTTTAGGAACTCATTTACTTACACACTTACTCATTCTCACACTCACTCACACACAGACACACACACATGCATATAACCCTAACCCTAACTCCATCCCTAACCCTAACCCTAACCCTAACCCTAACTCCAACCCTAACCCTAACCCTAACATAACCCTAACCCTAACCCTAACCCTAACCCTAACCCAACCCTAACCCTAACCCTAACTCCATCCCTAACCCTAACCCAACCCTAACCCTAACCCTAACCCTAACCCTAACATAACTCCAACCCTAACCCTAACTCCAACCCTAACCCTAACTCTAACCCTCCTGGTTACTTCAGCAGGGAGGCTCAGGGAACCTTCTCCCAGCTGCCCCTCAGCTCAGGTGGAGCACTGAGGTGCAGCAGGGTGAGATGGCAGCAAAGATCCAGCTCATTTTGGGCTGTTTGAAGGTTCTCCAGCCTGACTGGGGGGCCCAGAAAAGGCTCCTGAGGTGGCCTTCACTGACTCCTTCAGGAGGCGAGTCCCTCCACACTGTCCATTGATTTACCCTAACCCAAACCTTAACCCTAACTCCAACCCTAATACTAACCCTAACCCTAATGCTAACCTTAACCCTAACTCCAACCCTAACTCCAACCCTAACCCCAACCCTAATGCTAATGCTAACCCTTATGCTAATGCTAACCCTAACTCCAACCCTAATGCTAATGCTAACCCTAATGCTAATGCTAACCCTAATGCTAATGCTAACCTTGATGCTAATGCTAACTCTAACCCTAACCCCAACCCTAATGCTAATGCTAACCTTGATGCTAACCCTAACTCCAAGCCTAACTCCAACCCTAACCCTAATGCTAACCTTAACCCTAACCCTAACCCAAACCCTAACCCTAACCCAACCCTCTCTCACTCATTCTCACACTCACTCACACACAGACACTCACACATGCACATTAGAGCTTTCAAAATATTACGTTAAAAAACATTACGTGCAACTATGTGCGCATGTGCGCTTATGTGCGCGCGTGTGTGCGTAAGTGCGCGCGTGTGCGCGTGTATGCGCGTAAGTGCGCTTATGTACGCGTAAGTGCGCTTATGTGCCCTAACCCTAACCCTAACCCTAACCCTAACCTTAACCCTAACCCTAACTCCAACCCTAACCCTAATGCTAACCTTAACCCTAACCCTAACCCTAACCCAAACCCTAACCCAACCCTAACCCTAATGCTAACCTTAACCCTAACCCTAACCCAAACCCTAACCCTAACTCCAACCCTAATACTAACCCTAACCCTAATGCTAACCTTAACCCTAACTCCAACCCTAACCCTAACCCAACCCTCTCTCACTCATTCTCACACTCACTCACACACAGACACTCACACATGCACATTAGAGCTTTCAAAATATTACGTTAAAAAACATTACGTGCAACTATGCGCGCATGTGCGCTTATGTGCGCGCGCGTGCGCGTAAGTGCGCGTGTGTGCTTTAGGAACTCATTTACTTACACACTTACTCATTCTCACACTCACTCACACACAGACACACACACATGCATATAACCCTAACCCTAACCCAACCCTAACCCTAACCCTAACCCTAACTCCAACCCTAACTCCAACCCTAACCCTAACCCTAACCCTAACCCTAACATAACTCCAACCCTAACCCTAACTCCAACCCTAACCCTAACTCTAACCCTCCTGGTTACTTCAGCAGGGAGGCTCAGGGAACCTTCTCCCAGCTGCCCCTCAGCTTAGGTGGAGCACTGAGGTGCAGCAGGGTGAGATGGCAGCAAAGATCCAGCTCATTTTGGGCTGTTTGAAGGTTCTCCAGCCTGACTGGGGGGCCCAGAAAAGGCTCCTGAGGTGGCCTTCACTGACTCCTTCAGGAGGCGAGTCCCTCCACACTGTCCATTGATTTACCCTAACCCAAACCTTAACCCTAACTCCAACCCTAATACTAACCCTAACCCTAATGCTAACCTTAACCCTAACTCCAACCCTAACTCCAACCCTAACCCCAACCCTAATGCTAATGCTAACCCTTATGCTAATGCTAACCCTAATGCTAACCCTAACTCCAACCCTAACCCTAACCCTAATGCTAACCTTAACCCTAACTCCAACCCTAACCCCAACCCTAATGCTAACCTTGATGCTAATGCTAACCCTAACCCTAACTCCAACCCTAATGCTAATGCTAACCTTGATGCTAATGCTAACTCTAACTCTAACTCCAACCCTAATGCTAATGCTAACCCTAATGCTAATGCTAACCTTGATGCTAATGCTAACTCTAACCCTAACCCCAACCCTAATGCTAATGCTAACCTTGATGCTAACCCTAACTCCAACCCTAACCCTAATACTAACCCTAATGCTAACCTTAACCCTAACTCCAACCCTAACTCCAACCCTAACCCCAACCCTAATGCTAATGCTAACCCTGATGCTAATGCTAACCTTGATGCTAATGCTAACCCTAACCCTAACTCCAACCCTAATGCTAATGCTAACCCTAATGCTAACCTTGATGCTAATGCTAACTCTAACCCTAACCCCAACCCTAATGCTAATGCTAACCTTGATGCTAACCCTAACTCCAAGCCTAACTCCAACCCTAACCCTAATGCTAACCTTAACCCTAATGCTAACCTTAACCCTAACCCTCTCTCACTCATTCTCACACTCACTCACACACAGACACTCACACATGCACATTAGAGCTTTCAAAATATTACGTTAAAAAACATTACGTGCAACTATGCGCGCATGTGCGCTTATGTGCGCGCGTAAGTGCGCGCGTGTGCGCGTGTATGCGCGTAAGTGCGCTTATGTACGCGTAAGTGCGCGCGCGTGCGCGTAAGTGCGCTTATGTGCGCGCGTGCGCGTAAGTGCGCGTGTGTGCTTTAGGAACTCATTTACTTACACACTTACTCATTCTCACACTCACTCACACACAGACACACACACATGCATATAACCCTAACCCTAACTCCATCCCTAACCCTAACCCAACCCTAACCCTAACCCTAACCCTAACCCTAACTCCATCCCTAACCCTAACCCAACCCTAACCCTAACCCTAACCCTAACTCCAACCCTAACCCTAACCCTAACATAACTCCAACCCTAACCCTAACTCCAAACCTAACCCTAACTCCAACCCTAACCCTAACCCTAACCCTAACCCAACCCTAACCCTAACCCTAACTCCAACCCTAACCCTAACCCTAACATAACTCCAACCCTAACCCTAACTCTAACCCTCCTGGTTACTTCAGCAGGGAGGCTCAGGGAACCTTCTCCCAGCTGCCCCTCAGCTCAGGTGGAGCACTGAGGTGCAGCAGGGTGAGATGGCAGCAAAGATCCAGCTCATTTTGGGCTGTTTGAAGGTTCTCCAGCCTGACTGGGGGGCCCAGAAAAGGCTCCTGAGGTGGCCTTCACTGACTCCTTCAGGAGGCGAGTCCCTCCACACTGTCCATTGATTTACCCTAACCCAAACCTTAACCCTAACTCCAACCCTAATACTAACCCTAACCCTAATGCTAACCTTAACCCTAACTCCAACCCTAACCCCAACCCTAATGCTAATGCTAACCCTTATGCTAATGCTAACCTTGATGCTAATGCTAACCTTGATGCTAATGCTAACCCTAACTCCAACCCTAATGCTAACCCTAATGCTAACCTTGATGCTAATGCTAACTCTAACCCTAACCCCAACCCTAATGCTAATGCTAACCTTGATGCTAACCCTAACTCCAACCCTAACTCCAACCCTAACCCTAATGCTAACCTTAACCCTAACCCTAACCCAAACCCTAACCCTAACCCAACCCTCTCTCACTCATTCTCACACTCACTCACACACAGACACTCACACATGCACATTAGAGCTTTCAAAATATTACGTTAAAAAACATTACGTGCAACTATGCGCGCATGTGCGCTTATGTGCGCGCGTGTGCGCGTAAGTGCGCGCGCGTGCGCGTAAGTGCGCGTGTGTGCTTTAGGAACTCATTTACTTACACACTTACTCATTCTCACACTCACTCACACACAGACACACACACATGCATATAACCCTAACCCTAACTCCATCCCTAACCCTAACCCTAACCCTAACCCTAACTCCAACCCTAACCCTAACCCTAACATAACCCTAACCCTAACCCTAACCCTAACCCTAACCCTAACCCAACCCTAACCCTAACCCTAACTCCATCCCTAACCCTAACCCAACCCTAACCCTAACCCTAACCCTAACCCTAACATAACTCCAACCCTAACCCTAACTCCAAACCTAACCCTAACTCTAACCCTCCTGGTTACTTCAGCAGGGAGGCTCAGGGAACCTTCTCCCAGCTGCCCCTCAGCTCAGGTGGAGCACTGAGGTGCAGCAGGGTGAGATGGCAGCAAAGATCCAGCTCATTTTGGGCTGTTTGAAGGTTCTCCAGCCTGACTGGGGGGCCCAGAAAAGGCTCCTGAGGTGGCCTTCACTGACTCCTTCAGGAGGCGAGTCCCTCCACACTGTCCATTGATTTACCCTAACCCAAACCTTAACCCTAACTCCAACCCTAATACTAACCCTAACCCTAATGCTAACCTTAACCCTAACTCCAACCCTAACCCCAACCCTAATGCTAATGCTAACCCTTATGCTAATGCTAACCTTGATGCTAATGCTAACCTTGATGCTAATGCTAACCCTAACTCCAACCCTAATGCTAACCCTAATGCTAACCTTGATGCTAATGCTAACTCTAACCCTAACCCCAACCCTAATGCTAATGCTAACCTTGATGCTAACCCTAACTCCAACCCTAACTCCAACCCTAACCCTAATGCTAACCTTAACCCTAACCCTAACCCAAACCCTAACCCTAACCCAACCCTCTCTCACTCATTCTCACACTCACTCACACACAGACACTCACACATGCACATTAGAGCTTTCAAAATATTACGTTAAAAAACATTACGTGCAACTATGCGCGCATGTGCGCTTATGTGCGCGCGTGTGCGCGTAAGTGCGCGCGTGTGCGCGTGTATGCGCGTAAGTGCGCTTATGTACGCGTAAGTGCGCGCGCGTGCGCGTAAGTGCG
Organism: Takifugu bimaculatus; assembly: GCA_004026145.2. Taxonomy (NCBI): domain Eukaryota; kingdom Metazoa; phylum Chordata; class Actinopteri; order Tetraodontiformes; family Tetraodontidae; genus Takifugu; species Takifugu bimaculatus. The sequence goes on along the minus strand of SWLE01000622.1, from coordinate 38,576 downwards.
CGTGTGTGCTTTAGGAACTCATTTACTTACACACTTACTCATTCTCACACTCACTCACACACAGACACACACACATGCATATAACCCTAACCCTAACTCCATCCCTAACCCTAACCCTAACCCTAACCCTAACTCCAACCCTAACCCTAACCCTAACATAACCCTAACCCTAACCCTAACCCTAACCCTAACCCAACCCTAACCCTAACCCTAACTCCATCCCTAACCCTAACCCAACCCTAACCCTAACCCTAACCCTAACCCTAACATAACTCCAACCCTAACCCTAACTCCAACCCTAACCCTAACTCTAACCCTCCTGGTTACTTCAGCAGGGAGGCTCAGGGAACCTTCTCCCAGCTGCCCCTCAGCTCAGGTGGAGCACTGAGGTGCAGCAGGGTGAGATGGCAGCAAAGATCCAGCTCATTTTGGGCTGTTTGAAGGTTCTCCAGCCTGACTGGGGGGGCCCAGAAAAGGCTCCTGAGGTGGCCTTCACTGACTCCTTCAGGAGGCGAGTCCCTCCACACTGTCCATTGATTTACCCTAACCCAAACCTTAACCCTAACTCCAACCCTAATACTAACCCTAACCCTAATGCTAACCTTAACCCTAACTCCAACCCTAACTCCAACCCTAACCCCAACCCTAATGCTAATGCTAACCCTTATGCTAATGCTAACCCTAACTCCAACCCTAATGCTAATGCTAACCCTAATGCTAATGCTAACCCTAATGCTAATGCTAACCTTGATGCTAATGCTAACTCTAACCCTAACCCCAACCCTAATGCTAATGCTAACCTTGATGCTAACCCTAACTCCAAGCCTAACTCCAACCCTAACCCTAATGCTAACCTTAACCCTAACCCTAACCCAAACCCTAACCCTAACCCAACCCTCTCTCACTCATTCTCACACTCACTCACACACAGACACTCACACATGCACATTAGAGCTTTCAAAATATTACGTTAAAAAACATTACGTGCAACTATGTGCGCATGTGCGCTTATGTGCGCGCGTGTGTGCGTAAGTGCGCGCGTGTGCGCGTGTATGCGCGTAAGTGCGCTTATGTACGCGTAAGTGCGCTTATGTGCCCTAACCCTAACCCTAACCCTAACCCTAACCTTAACCCTAACCCTAACTCCAACCCTAACCCTAATGCTAACCTTAACCCTAACCCTAACCCTAACCCAAACCCTAACCCAACCCTAACCCTAATGCTAACCTTAACCCTAACCCTAACCCAAACCCTAACCCTAACTCCAACCCTAATACTAACCCTAACCCTAATGCTAACCTTAACCCTAACTCCAACCCTAACCCTAACCCAACCCTCTCTCACTCATTCTCACACTCACTCACACACAGACACTCACACATGCACATTAGAGCTTTCAAAATATTACGTTAAAAAACATTACGTGCAACTATGCGCGCATGTGCGCTTATGTGCGCGCGCGTGCGCGTAAGTGCGCGTGTGTGCTTTAGGAACTCATTTACTTACACACTTACTCATTCTCACACTCACTCACACACAGACACACACACATGCATATAACCCTAACCCTAACCCAACCCTAACCCTAACCCTAACCCTAACTCCAACCCTAACTCCATCCCTAACCCTAACCCAACCCTAACCCTAACCCTAACCCTAACTCCAACCCTAACCCTAACCCTAACATAACTCCAACCCTAACCCTAACTCCAAACCTAACCCTAACTCCAACCCTAACCCTAACCCTAACCCTAACCCAACCCTAACCCTAACCCTAACTCCAACCCTAACCCTAACCCTAACATAACTCCAACCCTAACCCTAACTCTAACCCTCCTGGTTACTTCAGCAGGGAGGCTCAGGGAACCTTCTCCCAGCTGCCCCTCAGCTCAGGTGGAGCACTGAGGTGCAGCAGGGTGAGATGGCAGCAAAGATCCAGCTCATTTTGGGCTGTTTGAAGGTTCTCCAGCCTGACTGGGGGGCCCAGAAAAGGCTCCTGAGGTGGCCTTCACTGACTCCTTCAGGAGGCGAGTCCCTCCACACTGTCCATTGATTTACCCTAACCCAAACCTTAACCCTAACTCCAACCCTAATACTAACCCTAACCCTAATGCTAACCTTAACCCTAACTCCAACCCTAACCCCAACCCTAATGCTAATGCTAACCCTTATGCTAATGCTAACCTTGATGCTAATGCTAACCTTGATGCTAATGCTAACCCTAACTCCAACCCTAATGCTAACCCTAATGCTAACCTTGATGCTAATGCTAACTCTAACCCTAACCCCAACCCTAATGCTAATGCTAACCTTGATGCTAACCCTAACTCCAACCCTAACTCCAACCCTAACCCTAATGCTAACCTTAACCCTAACCCTAACCCAAACCCTAACCCTAACCCAACCCTCTCTCACTCATTCTCACACTCACTCACACACAGACACTCACACATGCACATTAGAGCTTTCAAAATATTACGTTAAAAAACATTACGTGCAACTATGCGCGCATGTGCGCTTATGTGCGCGCGTGTGCGCGTAAGTGCGCGCGCGTGCGCGTAAGTGCGCGTGTGTGCTTTAGGAACTCATTTACTTACACACTTACTCATTCTCACACTCACTCACACACAGACACACACACATGCATATAACCCTAACCCTAACTCCATCCCTAACCCTAACCCTAACCCTAACCCTAACTCCAACCCTAACCCTAACCCTAACATAACCCTAACCCTAACCCTAACCCTAACCCAACCCTAACCCTAACCCTAACTCCATCCCTAACCCTAACCCAACCCTAACCCTAACCCTAACCCTAACCCTAACATAACTCCAACCCTAACCCTAACTCCAAACCTAACCCTAACTCTAACCCTCCTGGTTACTTCAGCAGGGAGGCTCAGGGAACCTTCTCCCAGCTGCCCCTCAGCTCAGGTGGAGCACTGAGGTGCAGCAGGGTGAGATGGCAGCAAAGATCCAGCTCATTTTGGGCTGTTTGAAGGTTCTCCAGCCTGACTGGGGGGCCCAGAAAAGGCTCCTGAGGTGGCCTTCACTGACTCCTTCAGGAGGCGAGTCCCTCCACACTGTCCATTGATTTACCCTAACCCAAACCTTAACCCTAACTCCAACCCTAATACTAACCCTAACCCTAATGCTAACCTTAACCCTAACTCCAACCCTAACCCCAACCCTAATGCTAATGCTAACCCTTATGCTAATGCTAACCTTGATGCTAATGCTAACCTTGATGCTAATGCTAACCCTAACTCCAACCCTAATGCTAACCCTAATGCTAACCTTGATGCTAATGCTAACTCTAACCCTAACCCCAACCCTAATGCTAATGCTAACCTTGATGCTAACCCTAACTCCAACCCTAACTCCAACCCTAACCCTAATGCTAACCTTAACCCTAACCCTAACCCAAACCCTAACCCTAACCCAACCCTCTCTCACTCATTCTCACACTCACTCACACACAGACACTCACACATGCACATTAGAGCTTTCAAAATATTACGTTAAAAAACATTACGTGCAACTATGCGCGCATGTGCGCTTATGTGCGCGCGTGTGCGCGTAAGTGCGCGCGTGTGCGCGTGTATGCGCGTAAGTGCGCTTATGTACGCGTAAGTGCGCGCGCGTGCGCGTAAGTGCGCGTGTGTGCTTTAGGAACTCATTTACTTACACACTTACTCATTCTCACACTCACTCACACACAGACACACACACATGCATATAACCCTAACCCTAACTCCATCCCTAACCCTAACCCTAACCCTAACCCTAACTCCAACCCTAACCCTAACCCTAACATAACCCTAACCCTAACCCTAACCCTAACCCTAACCCAACCCTAACCCTAACCCTAACTCCATCCCTAACCCTAACCCAACCCTAACCCTAACCCTAACCCCTAACCCTAACATAACTCCAACCCTAACCCTAACTCCAACCCTAACCCTAACTCTAACCCTCCTGGTTACTTCAGCAGGGAGGCTCAGGGAACCTTCTCCCAGCTGCCCCTCAGCTCAGGTGGAGCACTGAGGTGCAGCAGGGTGAGATGGCAGCAAAGATCCAGCTCATTTTGGGCTGTTTGAAGGTTCTCCAGCCTGACTGGGGGGCCCAGAAAAGGCTCCTGAGGTGGCCTTCACTGACTCCTTCAGGAGGCGAGTCCCTCCACACTGTCCATTGATTTACCCTAACCCAAACCTTAACCCTAACTCCAACCCTAATACTAACCCTAACCCTAATGCTAACCTTAACCCTAACTCCAACCCTAACTCCAACCCTAACCCCAACCCTAATGCTAATGCTAACCCTTATGCTAATGCTAACCCTAACTCCAACCCTAATGCTAATGCTAACCCTAATGCTAATGCTAACCCTAATGCTAATGCTAACCTTGATGCTAATGCTAACTCTAACCCTAACCCCAACCCTAATGCTAATGCTAACCTTGATGCTAACCCTAACTCCAAGCCTAACTCCAACCCTAACCCTAATGCTAACCTTAACCCTAACCCTAACCCAAACCCTAACCCTAACCCAACCCTCTCTCACTCATTCTCACACTCACTCACACACAGACACTCACACATGCACATTAGAGCTTTCAAAATATTACGTTAAAAAACATTACGTGCAACTATGTGCGCATGTGCGCTTATGTGCGCGCGTGTGTGCGTAAGTGCGCGCGTGTGCGCGTGTATGCGCGTAAGTGCGCTTATGTACGCGTAAGTGCGCTTATGTGCCCTAACCCTAACCCTAACCCTAACCCTAACCTTAACCCTAACCCTAACTCCAACCCTAACCCTAATGCTAACCTTAACCCTAACCCTAACCCTAACCCAAACCCTAACCCAACCCTAACCCTAATGCTAACCTTAACCCTAACCCTAACCCAAACCCTAACCCTAACTCCAACCCTAATACTAACCCTAACCCTAATGCTAACCTTAACCCTAACTCCAACCCTAACCCTAACCCAACCCTCTCTCACTCATTCTCACACTCACTCACACACAGACACTCACACATGCACATTAGAGCTTTCAAAATATTACGTTAAAAAACATTACGTGCAACTATGCGCGCATGTGCGCTTATGTGCGCGCGCGTGCGCGTAAGTGCGCGTGTGTGCTTTAGGAACTCATTTACTTACACACTTACTCATTCTCACACTCACTCACACACAGACACACACACATGCATATAACCCTAACCCTAACCCAACCCTAACCCTAACCCTAACCCTAACTCCAACCCTAACTCCAACCCTAACCCTAACCCTAACCCTAACCCTAACATAACTCCAACCCTAACCCTAACTCCAACCCTAACCCTAACTCTAACCCTCCTGGTTACTTCAGCAGGGAGGCTCAGGGAACCTTCTCCCAGCTGCCCCTCAGCTTAGGTGGAGCACTGAGGTGCAGCAGGGTGAGATGGCAGCAAAGATCCAGCTCATTTTGGGCTGTTTGAAGGTTCTCCAGCCTGACTGGGGGGCCCAGAAAAGGCTCCTGAGGTGGCCTTCACTGACTCCTTCAGGAGGCGAGTCCCTCCACACTGTCCATTGATTTACCCTAACCCAAACCTTAACCCTAACTCCAACCCTTATACTAACCCTAACCCTAATGCTAACCTTAAACCGAACTCCAACCCTAACCCCAACCCTAATGCTAATGCTAACCCTTATGCTAATGCTAACCTTGATGCTAATGCTAACCTTGATGCTAATGCTAACCCTAACTCCAACCCTAATGCTAACCCTAATGCTAACCTTGATGCTAATGCTAACTCTAACCCTAACCCCAACCCTAATGCTAATGCTAACCTTGATGCTAACCCTAACTCCAACCCTAACTCCAACCCTAACCCTAATGCTAACCTTAACCCTAACCCTAACCCTAACCCAACCCTCTCTCACTCATTCTCACACTCACTCACACACAGACACTCACACATGCACATTAGAGCTTTCAAAATATTACGTTAAAAAACATTACGTGCAACTATGCGCGCATGTGCGCTTATGTGCGCGCGTGTGCGCGTAAGTGCGCGCGTGTGCGCGTGTATGCGCGTAAGTGCGCGTGTATGCGCGTAAGTGCGCTTATGTACGCGTAAGTGCGCGCGCGTGCGCGTAAGTGCGCTTATGTGCGCGCGCGTGCGCGTAAGTGCGCGTGTGTGCTTTAGGAACTCATTTACTTACACACTTACTCATTCTCACACTCACTCACACACAGACACACACACATGCATATAACCCTAACCCTAACTCAATCCCTAACCCTAACCCAACCCTAACCCTAACCCAACCCTAACCCTAACCCTAACTCCATCCCTAACCCTAACCCAACCCTAACCCTAACTCCAACCCTAACCCTAACCCTAACATAACTCCAACCCTAACCCTAACCCTAACCCTAACCCTAATGCTAACCTTAACCCTAACCCTAACCCAAACCCTAACCCTAACCCAACCCTCTCTCTCATTCTCACACTCACTCACACACAGACACTCACACATGCACATTAGAGCTTTCAAAATATTACGTTAAAAAACATTACGTGCAACTATGCGCGCATGTGCGCTTATGTGCGCGCGTGCGCGCGTAAGTGCGCGCGTGTGCGCGTGTATGCGCGTAAGTGCGCTTATGTACGCGTAAGTGCGCTTATGTACGCGTAAGTGCGCGCGCGTGCGCGTAAGTGCGCTTATGTGCGCGCGTGCGCGTAAGTGCGCGTGTGTGCTTTAGGAACTCATTTACTTACACACTTACTCATTCTCACACTCACTCACACACAGACACACACACATGCATATAACCCTAACCCTAACTCCATCCCTAACCCTAACCCAACCCTAACCCTAACCCTAACTCCAACCCTAACCCTAACCCTAACATAACTCCAACCCTAACCCTAACATAACTCCAACCCTAACCCTAACTCCAAACCTAACCCTAACCCTAACCCTCCTGGTTACTTCAGCAGGGAGGCTCAGGGAACCTTCTCCCAGCTGCCCCTCAGCTCAGGTGGAGCACTGAGGTGCAGCAGGGTGAGATGGCAGCAAAGATCCAGCTCATTTTGGGCTGTTTGAAGGTTCTCCAGCCTGACTGGGGGGCCCAGAAAAGGCTCCTGAGGTGGCCTTCACTGACTCCTTCAGGAGGCGAGTCCCTCCACACTGTCCATTGATTTACCCTAACCCAAACCTTAACCCTAACTCCAACCCTAATACTAACCCTAACCCTAATGCTAACCTTAACCCTAACTCCAACCCTAACCCCAACCCTAATGCTAATGCTAACCTTGATGCTAATGCTAACCTTGATGCTAATGCTAACCCTAACCCTAACTCCAACCCTAATGCTAATGCTAACCCTAATGCTAACCTTGATGCTAATGCTAACTCTAACCCTAACCCCAACCCTAATGCTAATGCTAACCTTGATGCTAACCCTAACTCCAAGCCTAACTCCAACCCTAACCCTAATGCTAACCTTAACCCTAACCCAAACCCAACCCTCTCTCACTCATTCTCACACTCACTCACACACAGACACTCACACATGCACATTAGAGCTTTCAAAATATTACGTTAAAAAACATTACGTGCAACTATGCGCGCATGTGCGCTTATGTGCGCGCGTGCGCGCGTAAGTGCGCGCGTGTGCGCGTGTATGCGCGTAAGTGCGCTTATGTACGCGTAAGTGCGCGCGCGTGCGCGTAAGTGCGCTTATGTGCGCGCGTGCGCGTAAGTGCGCGTGTGTGCTTTAGGAACTCATTTACTTACACACTTACTCATTCTCACACTCACTCACACACAGACACACACACATGCATATAACCCTAACCCTAACTCCATCCCTAACCCAACCCTAACCCTAACCCTAACTCCAACCCTAACCCTAACCCTAACATAACTCCAACCCTAACCCTAACCCTAACTCCATCCCTAACCCTAACCCAACCCTAACCCTAACCCTAACTCCAACCCTAACCCTAACCCTAACATAACTCCAACCCTAACCCTAACCCTAACTCCAAACCTAACCCTAACTCTAACCCTCCTGGTTACTTCAGCAGGGAGGCTCAGGGAACCTTCTCCCAGCTGCCCCTCAGCTCAGGTGGAGCACTGAGGTGCAGCAGGGTGAGATGGCAGCAAAGATCCAGCTCATTTTGGGCTGTTTGAAGGTTCTCCAGCCTGACTGGGGGGCCCAGAAAAGGCTCCTGAGGTGGCCTTCACTGACTCCTTCAGGAGGCGAGTCCCTCCACACTGTCCATTGAGTTTACCCTAACCCAAACCTTAACCCTAACTCCAACCCTAATACTAACCCTAACCCTAATGCTAACCTTAACCCCTAACTCCAACCCTAACCCCAACCCTAATGCTAATGCTAACCCTATGCTAATGCTAACCTTGATGCTAATGCTAACCTTGATGCTAATGCTAACCCTAACTCCAACCCTAATGCTAACCCTAATGCTAACCTTGATGCTAATGCTAACTCTAACCCTAAACCCCAACCCTAATGCTAATGCTAACCTTGATGCTAACCCTAACTCCAACCCTAACTCCAACCCTAACCCTAATGCTAACCTTACCCTAACCCTAACCCAAACCCTAACCCTAACCCAACCCTCTCTCACTCATTCTCACACTCACTCACACACAGACACTCACACATGCACATTAGAGCTTTCAAAATATTACGTTAAAAAACATTACGTGCAACTATGCGCGCATGTGCGCTTATGTGCGCGCGTGTGCGCGTAAGTGCGCGCGTGTGCGCGTGTATGCGCGTAAGTGCGCTTATGTACGCGTAAGTGCGCGCGCGTGCGCGTAAGTGCGCTTATGTGCGCGCGCGTGCGCGTAAGTGCGCGTGTGTGCTTTAGGAACTCATTTACTTACACACTTACTCATTCTCACACTCACTCACACACAGACACACACACATGCATATAACCCTAACCCTAACCCAACCCTAACCCTAACCCTAACCCTAACTCCAACCCTAACTCCAACCCTAACCCTAACCCTAACCCTAACCCTAACATAACTCCAACCCTAACCCTAACTCCAAACCTAACCCTAACTCTAACCCTCCTGGTTACTTCAGCAGGGAGGCTCAGGGAACCTTCTCCCAGCTGCCCCTCAGCTCAGGTGGAGCACTGAGGTGCAGCAGGGTGAGATGGCAGCAAAGATCCAGCTCATTTTGGGCTGTTTGAAGGTTCTCCAGCCTGACTGGGGGGCCCAGAAAAGGCTCCTGAGGTGGCCTTCACTGACTCCTTCAGGAGGCGAGTCCCTCCACACTGTCCATTGATTTACCCTAACCCAAACCTTAACCCTAACTCCAACCCTAATACTAACCCTAACCCTAATGCTAACCTTAACCCTAACTCCAACCCTAACTCCAACCCTAACTCCAACCCTAACCCCAACCCTAATGCTAACCCTTATGCTAATGCTAACCTTGATGCTAATGCTAACCTTGATGCTAATGCTAACCCTAACCCTAACTCCAACCCTAATGCTAACCCTAACCCTAACCCTAACCCTAACCCAACTCCAACCCAAACCCAAACCCAAACCCTAACCCAACTCCAACCCTAACCCAAACCATAACCCTAACCCTAACCCTAACTCCAACCCTAACCCCAACCCTAATGCTAACCCTAATGCTAACCTTGATGCTAATGCTAACTCTAACCCTAACCCTAACTCCAACCCTAATGCTAATGCTAACCTTGATGCTAACCCTAACTCCAACCCTAACCCTAACTCTAACCCTAACCCTAACCCTAACTCCAACCCTAACCCTAACTCTAACCCTAACCCTAACCCTAACTCCAACCCTAACCCTAACCCTAACATAACTCCAACCCTAACCCTAACTCCAACCCTAACCCTAACTCTAACCCTCCTGGTTACTTCAGCAGGGAGGCTCAGGGAACCTTCTCCCAGCTGCCCCTCAGCTCAGGTGGAGCACTGAGGTGCAGCAGGGTGAGATGGCAGCAAAGATCCAGCTCATTTTGGGCTGTTTGAAGGTTCTCCAGCCTGACTGGGGGGCCCAGAAAAGGCTCCTGAGGTGGCCTTCACTGACTCCTTCAGGAGGCGAGTCCCTCCACACTGTCCATTGATTTACCCTAACCCAAACCTTAACCCTAACTCCAACCCTAATACTAACCCTAACCCTAATGCTAACCTTAACCCTAACTCCAACCCTAACTCCAACCCTAACTCCAACCCTAACCCCAACCCTAATGCTAACCCTTATGCTAATGCTAACCTTGATGCTAATGCTAACCTTGATGCTAATGCTAACCCTAACCCTAACTCCAACCCTAATGCTAACCCTAACCCTAACCCTAACCCTAACCCAACTCCAACCCAAACCCAAACCCAAACCCTAACCCAACTCCAACCCTAACCCAAACCATAACCCTAACCCTAACCCTAAACTCCAACCCTAAACCCCAACCCTAATGCTAACCCTAATGCTAACCTTGATGCTAATGCTAACTCTAACCCTAAACACCTAACTCCAACCCTAATGCTAATGCTAACCTTGATGCTAACCCTAACTCCAACCCTAACCCTAACTCTAACCCTAACCCTAACCCTAACTCTAACCCTAACCCTCTAACTCTAACTCTAACCCTCTAACCCTAACCCTAACTCTAACCCTAACTCTAACCCTAATTCCAACCCTAACCCTAACTCCAACCCTAACCCTAACTCCAACCCTAACCCCTAACCTTAACCCTAACCTAACTCTAACTCTAACCCTAACCCTAATTCTAACTCTAACCCTAACCCTCTAACCCTAACCCTCTAACACTAACCCTAACTCTAACCCTAACTCTAACCCTAACTCTAACTGTAACCCTAATTCCAACCCTAACCCTAACTCCAACCCTAACCCTAACCCTAACTCCAACCCTAACCCTAACTCCAACCCTAACTCTAACTCCAACCCTAACCCCTAACCCTAACCTTAACCCTAACCTAACTCTAACCCTAACCCTAACCCCTAACCCTAACCCATAACCATAACCCTAACCTAACTCTCACCCTAACCCTAACCCTAACCTAACCCTAACCCTAACCCATAACCCTAACCTAACTCTAACCCTAACCCTAACCTAACCCTAACCCTAACTCCAACCCTAACCCTAACTCCAACCCTAACTCTAACTCCAACCCTAACCCCTAACCCTAACCTTAACCTTAACCTAACTCTAACCCTAACCCTAACCCCTAACCCTAACCCATAACCATAACCCTAACCTAACTCTAACCCTAACCCTAACCATAACCATAACCCTAACCCTACCGGAGGGACATGCCCTGAACACCTCACCAGGGAGGGGCCCAGGGGGCATTCTAACTAGATGCCCAAGCCACCTCATCTGGCTCCTCCTCTACTCCGAGCTCCTCCAGGATGGCAGAGCTCCTCCCCCTCTCTAGGGGAGGGGCCCAGCCACCCTGCAGAGGAAGCTCATTTCGGCCGCTTGTACCCGTGATCTTGTTCTTTCGGTCATTACCCAAAGCTCATGACCATAGGTGAGGGTAAACTTGTACATTGAATGGTAATATATAAGAGTGAAAACAAGACACACATACACACACGCGCGCGGTAAAATGAAATGAAGACAAAAAGATGTGCCTAAATCCATCCACGAACTACTGGGGATTTAAACAGTTGCAGGTACGCGCGGCACAGACAGAGGGCGCGCTTTGTTACCACATGAGAGAGAGACATAGAGAGGGAGAGAGACATAGAGAGGGAGCGAGTCAGAGAGAGAGAGAGAGACATAGAGAGGGAGCGAGTCAGAGAGAGGGAGAGAGACATAGAGAGGGAGCGAGTCAGAGAGAGAGAGCGGTGGGGGGGTCGAGCCGTGTTCTAGCCAACAAGGTGGGCCATTCAGCCATTCAGCCATTCAGAGGAAGCAATTCAGCCATTCAGCCATTCAGAGGAAGCCATTCAGCCACTCAGACATTCAGCGGAAGCCATTTGCCATTTGGTCTGGAGTTTAATACGCGAGGCAGAAGCGTCGAGAGTGTTTTATTCAAATCGGAGAGACACGGAAGTGCGTGAGAGGGAAAACGAGGCGCGCACGGCAAAACGTTCGCGTTAGTGCTCGAAATTTTAAAAAACGTAAAAAAGATCTTTGAGAGGCACGAAAGTGAGAAGATGCCACGAGTAGTCCCAGACCAGAGGAGCAAGTTTGAAAATGAAGAATTCTTTCGCAAACTGAGCCGAGAATGTGAGGTACGTGAACCCGGGAGCCTCTCAGAGACAAAGCGGAAATAAAGAGTCGGAGGCCGGACAGTTAGCCTAACCCTAACCCTAACTGTTAGGGTTAGGCTAACCCTAACCCTAACAGTTAGGGTTAGCCTAACCCTAACTAACCTAGTTAGTGTTAGCCTAACCCTAACCCAGTTAGTGTTAGCCTGACCCTAACAGAAGTCAGATGATCGGTCGACATCATTTATTAACTAAAACAGAAGGTTTTGCTTTGTGTAAAATGTCAGATAACTCACGCAAAACAAAACCTTTACTCTTTCACGTTGTACCCAGTACCATATGTATTTACTTTTGTATGTATATACACACACACACACACACATATATAGCACATATGTAGCTTTGTTATTTTAAGTAGGTCAAAAATAATGTTTGATGACCAAAATAAAACATCTGCACACACACGTGGGCTCCTCTCGTGGCTGTTGTCTTATGACAGGATGTCTGTTTCAGTACAGACCAAAGAAACGTTTGGATTCATTATTCATTCAATAATATTTCTGCATTTATATCCATAATACTCAATCTATTTTAGCCCTCCGAGGTTGAATATTGTTGGTAGTCTGTGTTTGAGAGAGCAAGTTATAACTTGCTGTAATAACATTGTTGTTAGCATTTTCTTTCCATTTTACTAGCACACATTTCAATAATTAGGTGCAGATTTATGACTAAAATATACATGGTTAGAAATATACATGGCATTCACTTGATAAGACTGTGAAAGGAATAGTGAATTTATCAAATGATTTTGAGGTTATTACAAAATCAAAATATTTGTGGTTCAGCAAGGCAGCACAAAGATATCATCAGCAGAATCACCTTTCCATCAAATCAACTCAATCTTTATTTATATAGCATCTTATACAATCCAAATTGTTTCAAGGCGCTTTCCAGAACCCCAGGGCCTGACCCCAGACAAGCAACAGTGGCAAGGAAAAACTCCCCTTTAACAGGAAGAAACCTTGAGCAGGACCAGGCTCATGTAGGGGGACCCTCCTGCTGATGGGGGGGAGGGGTAGAGAGAGGAAAGGAGAGGAGAGGAGAGGAGAAGTAGAGTGAAGGAGAGGAGACAAGAGGGGAGGAGAGGAGGGAGGAGAGGAGAAGTAGAGTGAAGGAGAGGGGAGGAGAGGAGAGGAGAAGTAGAGTGAAGGAGGGAGGAGAGGAGAGGAGAAGTAGAGTGAAGGAGAGGAGACAAGAGGGGAGGAGAGGAGAAGTAGAGTGAAGGAGAGGAGAGGAGAGGAGAAGTAGAGTGAAGGAGAGGAGGGAGGAGAGGAGAGGAGAAGTAGAGTGAAGGAGAGGCACAGAGCACAGAAACACACACAAAAATACGATATACAATCACTTCAGCGGGGCCGGAGGTCATTATGCAGCTCCGGAGACCATGAGCCAGTGGGGTGACAGAGGCCTGTCAGGTGATCATGTTTCCGGACCCCGGCAGCCTTGGCCTATAACAGCATAGCGAAGATGTGACCTAACGATTAGACGACCCCCTAAGTGTGATAATCTGTCTGTCTATGATAGTAACTGGAACTACTGAATTAGTAACAATAAGCTTTTTCAAAGAGGAAGGTTTTAAGTCTGATCTTAAAGTAGCGATGGAGTCAGCCTCCCGTACCTGGACAGGGAGCTGGTGCCATAGCAGGGGGGCTGGACAGGGAGCTGGTTCCACAGCAGGGGGGCTGGACAGGGAGCTGGTTCCATAGCAGGGGGGCCTGGACAGGGAGCTGGTTCCACAGCAGGGGGGCCTGGACAGGGAGCTGGTTCCACAGCAGGGGGGGGCCGGGACAGGGAGCTGGTTCCATACCAGTGGGGCCGGGACAGGGAGCTGGTTCCACAGCAGGGGGGCCTGGACAGGGAGCTGGTTCCATAGCAGGGGGGCCTGGACAGGGAGCTGGTTCCACAGCAGGGGGGGCCTGGACAGGGAGCTGGTTCCATAGCAGGGGGGCCTGGACAGGGAGCTGGTTCCATAGCAGGGGGGCCGGGACAGGGAGCTGGTTCCACAGCAGGGGGGCCGGGACAGGGAGCTGGCTCCATACCAGTGGGGCCGGGACAGGGAGCTGGTTCCACAGCAGGGGGGCCTGGACAGGGAGCTGGTTCCATAGCAGGGGGGCCTGGACAGGGAGCTGGTTCCACAGCAGGGGGGCCTGGACAGGGAGCTGGTTCCATAGCAGGGGGGCCGGGACAGGGAGCTGGTTCCACAGCAGGGGGGCCTGGACAGGGAGCTGGTTCCACAGCAGGGGGGCCTGGACAGGGAGCTGGTTCCACAGCAGGGGGGCCGGGACAGGGAGCTGGCTCCATAGCAGGGGGGCCTGGACAGGGAGCTGGCTCCATAGCAGGGGGGCCTGGACAGGGAGCTGGTTCCACAGCAGGGGGGCCGGGACAGGGAGCTGGCTCCATAGCAGGGGGGCCTGGACAGGGAGCTGGTGCCATAGCAGGGGGGCCGGGACAGGGAGCTGGCTCCATAGCAGGGGGGCCTGGACAGGGAGCTGGTGCCATAGCAGGGGGGCCGGGACAGGGAGCTGGTTCCACAGCAGGGGGGCCGGGACAGGGAGCTGGTGCCATAGCAGGGGGGCCTGGACAGGGAGCTGGTTCCACAGCAGGGGGGCCGGGACAGGGAGCTGGCTCCATAGCAGGGGGGCCTGGACAGGGAGCTGGTGCCATAGCAGGGGGGCCGGGACAGGGAGCTGGTTCCACAGCAGGGGGGCCGGGACAGGGAGCTGGTTCCATAGCAGGGGGGCCTGGTAGCTAAATGCTCACCCCCCATTCTACTCCTAGAAACTCTACTCTTTATAGAGAGGTTATTGGAAATTACTGGTTAACAGTGTCAGTTGAAAGTTTTCATATCGTGTATCAATATTATAAAGCCTGTTTTTTTCTTTGCATTTTAGATCAAATATACCGGTTTCAGGGACAGACCCCATGAGGAGAGACAAGCTCGTTTCCAGAATGCTTGCAGGGATGGACGGTCAGAAGTTGTAAGTGCAAAATAGCTCATTTTTCTATGTCCATGTAAGATCTCTGCGTCCCCTGGACTTGTCAGGGGTTTTCTTGAAGACGTTTCGCTATCTCTTCAGAAGCATCTTCAGTTCAGAAGGTTTTTCTTTTTGGAGGGGGGGGGGGTTCTGAAATTAAGGTTGTACAGCCTGAAATCATGCAACTGCAATTTTAAACATTTTACTTTATTTTTAAAATCAGATTTACTTTCAAGTTACAAGAATTAAAACACCCAATGATTGGTGAATAAAAACAATGCCAATTGTCAAGGGTGCCCAAACTTTCTCATACCACTGGACATAGTAAATTGAAATGGCTGCACTTGTCTAACCTCAGTTCTATGTAATAGAATACAAATTCTCTTTTACAAAGTCATTTTGAGGGAACATTCTGAAGTGTACATTGTGTTAGCTAAAGTGCATTTACTTAAACATCACAATGCAAAATGTAAATGTTAAAAGGCTCACACTTGTTCACCCAGCCTGTTCAATATGTGATTGTTGTTGAACTTGAGTTTTTACTGATCATTACTGCACTGATAAATATCCACTGGCACTAATTGGTCATATATACAGTATATTATTGGCTAGAACCTGCCAATGACATTCCTACTGTGTTTGATTCAATGGAAATTAATTCATCCTGAAGGAAATTCTTCTTTGCATGCAAAACAATCAAGTATTTCTCTCCCCCACCTTTGATTGTAATACCCCAAAGGAAGTAGCCATGATGAGACCTTTTCCCTTCCCCAGGCCTTTGTTGCTACAGGCACCAATCTGTCGCTTCAGTTCTTCCCGGCCCACCAACACAGCGATCAGAGGCAGGTTCCCACGAGAGAGTACGTGGACTTTGAGAGAGAGACAGGAAAGGTAAGACACATGTGTGCGTGCTTTCTATAACCCAACATACATGAATATTACGGTATAGCCGAAGTAATAAGATTAAAAATTAACCATATTGACAGGTTTCGTAAGATTTGGACCATTTACTTAATTGGTTTTTGCAGTTAGGCACGTTCCATATGTCTTAACAAAAGCACACAGACAACAGAAAACAGTTTTAGATGGTTGGTTTCTTTCCTTTATGCCGAGTAATTTGTGTGGCTTACATTTCTGTTTATGATTAGTTGTTAAATAGCTTAATGTGTGTGGAGCAAAAATAAGAATCATAGGATCATTATCTGACATCCCAAAACTTTAAACAAAGAAACAAATGATGGTAATTTTACATTGGTTCACATTTATACTTATTTTATACAACTTGTTCATTTCATTTAAGTCCATTATGGTGGTTTATAGAGCTAAAAAGAATTGTATCGATGTCCTGCTTATGTGCCTGACTGTAAATGCAAAACTGTTGTGCTATCTGTAAACTGTAGTTAGAATAACTAAAAGGTCAGAATAAGCAACCATATGGCTGTAATAAAATGCAAAAAAGTAAAGCCTGGTGTTTTGGGGGCTACAGAGTGTCTTGCCCTCCACAAGAGGATACATTGCAAGGGTGGGACAACTGCATTTAAAAAAAAAAAGCCCAGAAGGTGACTAAAAAAATGAGGATTTTTGGCCTTTTACGTGCAGACAGGACTGATATTTCACAACCACATGTTTGTTAGTGGCATTTTTACCCCACTTCACATATTTGTACAAGTTTAAGATGAGATAAGATCGAATTTGGCCAATTAGTGGTCAGATTTGTTTATATGAAAGCACCCAACTGTCAAAATCCTAAAGGTTTTAATGACAGTAACATCAAATACTGTTGTTTTGATCAAAATTCATGATGGATTTTGATGTAAAGCTAGATCATATTAATTCCTGGCCACACAGAAATATAAAACTAAGAACCACCTTTTCATGGTGAGCAGGATATTTTAAATTGATTCAGTTCCTTTTGTTTCATGCACCGATTGCTTGAGTGCACCAGCTAATCCCAGCTTCATGAGTGCTGCTGGAGGGCTCCTGTATATTTAATGAGGCAACTGGCTCCATAAAAAGGCCCTGAAACACTCAAAACTGCTGTAACACATTCAAACCATGGCTCCTGCATAAAACACCAACTAAACACAAGCCATTGAAAGTTTTCTGAACACAACATAGTCAAATGATCATCTGTTAGGAGCTCAAGGTGTTAGCATTTACATGTTTCACTCACTCACTGTTAGCACGCCTTATTTCTTCCTTTTATGGGCCACATGCTGTGCATGTGTTATATTTACATCTGTACAGAAGTGCATGGCAGAAGTGCCTGACTTTTGAGTCGCATTACCAAAGCCAGACCGCTAATTGGTTCCTTATGAGAGAGAGGCACACAGAATCCCATAATGCTCTCCTCCCTCATGGCTTCATATTTCTCATTCTAGGCTTACCAACAATGACAATACCCAAAATCCACCGCAGCCCTCACAAGGTACTTTTTTATCCACGTGAACTACATACCCGAATATTTTCCATACAACAAAAAAATCTTGTGTACATACATGGTCACAGTACTGGAAAAAGCCCAGGGAAAGGGGGGGGGGTGAGAAAGAGAGGGGGCACACAGCCCTGCTAGGAGATTGCTAACAACACAGGAGCGACACTCTGGTGTCCCGGAGAACCAACTGGAGCCACGGTTATCTGCTCCATGGAACTCTGTAGCCTCTGTAGGGTTAGAGTTAGCCTGTGTAGGGTTAGAGTTAGCCTGTGTAGGGTTAGAGTTAGCCTCTGTAGGGTTAGAGTTAGCCTGTGTAGGGTTAGAGTTAGCCTCTGTAGGGTTAGAGTTAGCCTGTGTAGAGTTAGAGTTAGCCTGTGTAGGGTTAGAGTTAGCCTCTGTAGGGTTAGAGTTAGCCTGTGTAGGGTTAGAGTTAGCCTGTGTAGGGTTACAGTTAGCCTCTGTAGGGTTAGAGTTAGCCTGTGTAGGGTTAGAGTTAGCCTCTGTAGGGTTAGAGTTAGCCTCTGTAGGGTTAGAGTTAGCCTCTGTAGGGTTAGAGTTAGCCTGTGTAGAGTTAGAGTTAGCCTGTGTAGGGTTAGAGTTAGCCTCTGTAGGGTTAGAGTTAGCCTGTGTAGGGTTAGAGTTAGCCTGTGTAGGGTTAGAGTTAGCCTGTGTAGGGTTAGAGTTAGCCTCTGTAGGGTTAGAGTTAGCCTCTGTAGGGTTAGAGTTAGCCTCTGTAGGGTTAGAGTTAGCCCGTGTAGGGTTAGAGTTAGCCCGTGTAGGGTTAGAGTTAGCCTCTGTAGGGTTAGAGTTAGCCTCTGTAGGGTTAGAGTTAGCCTCTGTAGGGTTAGAGTTAGCCCGTGTAGGGTTAGAGTTAGCTCGTGTAGGGTTAGAGTTAGCCCGTGTAGGGTTAGAGTTAGCCTCTGTAGGGTTAGAGTTAGCCTGTGTAGGGTTAGAGTTAGCCTGTGTAGGGTTAGAGTTAGCCTCTGTAGGGTTAGAGTTAGCCTCTGTAGGGTTAGAGTTAGCCTGTGTAGGGTTAGAGTTAGCCTGTGTAGGGTTAGAGTTAGCTTCTGTAGGGTTAGAGTTAGCCTGTGTAGGGTTAGAGTTAGCCTGTGTAGGGTTAGAGTTAGCCTGTGTAGGGTTAGAGTTAGCCTGTGTAGGGTTAGAGTTAGCCTCTGTAGGGTTAGAGTTAGCCTGTGTAGGGTTAGAGTTAGCCTGTGTAGGGTTAGAGTTAGCCTCTGTAGGGTTAGAGTTAGCCTCTGTAGGGTTAGAGTTAGCCTCTGTAGGGTTAGAGTTAGCCTCTGTAGGGTTACAGTTAGCCTGTGTAGGGTTACAGTTAGCCTCTGTAGGGTTAGAGTTAGCCTGTGTAGGGTTAGAGTTAGCCTGTGTAGGGTTAGAGTTATCCTCTGTAGGGTTAGAGTTAGCCCGTGTAGGGTTAGAGTTAGCCTGTGTAGGGTTAGAGTTAGCCTGTGTAGGGTTAGAGTTAGCCTCTGTAGGGTTAGAGTTAGCCTGTGTAGGGTTAGAGTTAGCCTGTGTAGGGTTAGAGTTAGCCTCTGTAGGGTTAGAGTTAGCCTCTGTGGCCAGGAATGATACTGTGTTTTCTGCAGAAACTATTGCAAGATAGATTTTTGTTGGACTTCAATCACATCCGGTGCTTGTGTCAGAGCTCTTTGCTATTACATTAATGGATGAGATTGACATGGTTTTCATTCAGAGGGAATCTGTGGTGAGGCTATTTTTAAACACTTTTCCCTCTAGCACACTCACAGAACAAAAAAACTCACCCTGGAAGTACAGTCTCATCTTCATCTTTGCTTGAGTTGTTGGTAAAAGCAAGTCGCACTCATGCTTCTCCATCTGGGTTGGGGTCATGTGATGTATGCGTATGGATTTCTTCATCTGGAAGCGCTCTGTGCACCACCCACACATTGAATTCATACGTGCCAGAGTGAACCAGGTGACCGTCCTCTGAAGCTTGAACCACACATGCTGTTTCTTGGGAGCAGAACTGCTGTGTCTGGACATGCTGAAGCCCATCGACAGAGGAAACACATTCACACTGTTGATGGATTATGCAGAATGATAATGAGCTCTGACGTCCCTGTGAAAGATAAAAACATCCTGAATAAAATGTTGAAATCTGATTGATGACTTCATTTTTTATTTGAGACAGTGGGCAGTAGAGTTTTATCATATTTTCTATAATAGTTGTACTGGGGGTGATGCTAGCTATTAGGGTTAGGTTAGGGTTAGGGTTGTGTGTAGGCCACTGGCCTCTCAGATAGAGGGTTAGGGTTGTGTGTAGGCCCCTGGCCTCTCAGATAGAGGGTTAGGGTTGTGTGTAGGCCCCTGGCCTCTCAGATAGAGGGTTAGGGTTGTGTGTAGGCCCCTGGCCTCTCAGATAGAGAGGGTTAGGGTTGTGTGTAGGCCCCTGGCCTCTCAGATAGAGAGGGTTAGGGTTGTGTGTAGGCCCCTGGCCTCTCAGATAGAGAGGGTTAGGGTTGTGTGTAGACCCCTGGCCTCTCAGATAGAGGGTTAGGGTTGTGTGTAGGCCACTGGCCTCTCAGATAGAGGGTTAGGGTTGTGTGTAGGCCACTGGCCTCTCAGATAGAGAGGGTTAGGGTTGTGTGTAGGCCCCTGGCCTCTCAGATAGAGAGGGTTAGGGTTGTGTGTAGGCCCCTGGCCTCTCAGATAGAGAGGGTTAGGGTTGTGTGTAGGCCCCTGGCCTCTCAGATAGAGAGGGTTAGGGTTGTGTGTAGGCCCCTGGCCTCTCAGATAGAGGGTTAGGGTTGTGTGTAGGCCCCTGGCCTCTCAGATAGAGGGTTAGGGTTGTGTGTAGGCCCCTGGCCTCTCAGATAGAGGGTTAGGGTTGTGTGTAGGCCCCTGGCCTCTCAGATAGAGAGGGTTAGGGTTGTGTGTAGGCCCCTGGCCTCTCAGATAGAGGGTTAGGGTTGTGTGTAGGCCCCTGGCCTCTCAGATAGAGGGTTAGGGTTGTGTGTAGGCCCCTGGCCTCTCAGATAGAGAGGGTTAGGGTTGTGTGTAGGCCCCTGGCCTCTCAGATAGAGAGGGTTAGGGTTGTGTGTAGGCCCCTGGCCTCTCAGATAGAGAGGGTTAGGGTTGTGTGTAGACCCCTGGCCTCTCAGATAGAGGGTTAGGGTTGTGTGTAGGCCACTGGCCTCTCAGATAGAGGGTTAGGGTTGTGTGTAGGCCACTGGCCTCTCAGATAGAGAGGGTTAGGGTTGTGTGTAGGCCCCTGGCCTCTCAGATAGAGAGGGTTAGGGTTGTGTGTAGGCCCCTGGCCTCTCAGATAGAGAGGGTTAGGGTTGTGTGTAGGCCACTGGCCTCTCAGATAGAGAGGGTTAGGGTTGTGTGTAGGCCCCTGGCCTCTCAGATAGAGGGTTAGGGTTGTGTGTAGGCCCCTGGCCTCTCAGATAGAGAGGGTTAGGGTTGTGTGTAGGCCACTGGCCTCTCAGATAGAGAGGGTTAGGGTTGTGTGTAGGCCACTGGCCTCTCAGATAGAGGGTTAGGGTTGTGTGTAGGCCACTGGCCTCTCAGATAGAGAGGGTTAGGGTTGTGTGTAGGCCCCTGGCCTCTCAGATAGAGGGTTAGGGTTGTGTGTAGGCCCCTGGCCTCTCAGATAGAGGGTTAGGGTTGTGTGTAGGCCCCTGGCCTCTCAGATAGAGGGTTAGGGTTGTGTGTAGGCCACTGGCCTCTCAGATAGAGGGTTAGGGTTGTGTGTAGGCCACTGGCCTCTCAGATAGAGGGTTAGGGTTGTGTGTAGGCCCCTGGCCTCTCAGATAGAGAGGGTTAGGGTTGTGTGTAGGCCACTGGCCTCTCAGATAGAGAGGGTTAGGGTTGTGTGTAGGCCACTGGCCTCTCAGATAGAGAGGGTTAGGGTTGTGTGTAGGCCCCTGGCCTCTCAGATAGAGGGTTAGGGTTGTGTGTAGGCCACTGGCCTCTCAGATAGAGAGGGTTAGGGTTGTGTGTAGGCCCCTGGCCTCTCAGATAGAGGGTTAGGGTTGTGTGTAGGCCACTGGCCTCTCAGATAGAGGGTTAGGGTTGTGTGTAGGCCCCTGGCCTCTCAGATAGAGGGTTAGGGTTGTGTGTAGGCCACTGGCCTCTCAGATAGAGGGTTAGGGTTGTGTGTAGGCCACTGGCCTCTCAGATAGAGGGTTAGGGTTGTGTGTAGGCCACTGGCCTCTCAGATAGAGGGTTAGGGTTGTGTGTAGGCCCCTGGCCTCTCAGATAGAGGGTTAGGGTTGTGTGTAGGCCACTGGCCTCTCAGATAGAGGGTTAGGGTTGTGTGTAGGCCCCTGGCCTCTCAGATAGAGAGGGTTAGGGTTGTGTGTAGGCCCCTGGCCTCTCAGATAGAGAGGGTTAGGGTTGTGTGTAGGCCCCTGGCCTCTCAGATAGAGAGGGTTAGGGTTGTGTGTAGGCCCCTGGCCTCTCAGATAGAGAGGGTTAGGGTTGTGTGTAGGCCACTGGCCTCTCAGATAGAGAGGGTTAGGGTTGTGTGTAGGCCCCTGGCCTCTCAGATAGAGAGGGTTAGGGTTGTGTGTAGGCCCCTGGCCTCTCAGATAGAGAGGGTTAGGGTTGTGTGTAGGCCCCTGGCCTCTCAGATAGAGGGTTAGGGTTGTGTGTAGGCCCCTGGCCTCTCAGATAGAGAGGGTTAGGGTTGTGTGTAGGCCCCTGGCCTCTCAGATAGAGAGGGTTAGGGTTGTGTGTAGGCCCCTGGCCTCTCAGATAGAGAGGGTTAGGGTTGTGTGTAGGCCCCTGGCCTCTCAGATAGAGAGGGTTAGGGTTGTGTGTAGGCCCCTGGCCTCTCAGATAGAGAGGGTTAGGGTTGTGTGTAGGCCCCTGGCCTCTCAGATAGAGGGTCTGCTGCAGGATTCTTTCAGCAAATCTTGGGTACTGTTCCCCATTCAAGGCAGCCCTGACAGGCATATTGCAGAAAATCTGTAAATCTTTTAGATTCATGTCAAGCAGAGCCATTCAGAGATTTAGTTTGGAACTCTTTGTTTTTCACCTTTTTTCTTTTTAACTCCAAATCTTCATTCCACTTCAGGTCTATTTAAGGGCTCCTATGATTTTGAATGGAGTTTGTGTGATTTGGAGAGGCTGGATTGATCTTCATCGCCTGGATGGGATGGGATACCTCGAATATGATGAGGAGAGGGCACAGGTAACTCAAGATATGGCTACCTAATAAAGGTGATGTGGGAATTTATTTGCAAATTAAGCCACCATTAAACAATGTCATAGATTCCAAATTTAGTTTGTATTTTCTTTGATGTAATATAAAGTGATAAATAAAACATTTAGTTCGGAGTACCCCAGAGATGGGATACTGAGCATTTGACTGATTATATTACCATAGTAATATAGCCTTAGCCTGCCCATGAAAGTGTACCAAATCAGACCTTTTAAGTCGACATGTATCATATATTGAGCCCCGGAATAAATCTGGTGATCGTTGAAACATGTTGTAATCTGTAAAACATGTTAGAAATACATGTTTTCCCATTTACAGCATGAGGACGCACTTGCCCAGGCAGCATTTGAGGAGGCCCGACGCAGGACCAGAGACTTTGAAGACCGGGACCGATCACACCGGGAGGATTTAGAGGTGCGCCCTGTTTCTTACATCACGTAGTCACATGAAAGCCTCAACCCTGCAAAGGCAGCCGCAGTGTTGTCAACTTGCATTTTAAGTAATTTATGAAACAGACTAATAAAAAAAGGGTTCCTATGAAATGTAATGCTAACCATTTTCTATTGTATATTAGTAAGTTTAAAACATATTAGTAAGCCTGGTGTCATTTTTGTCTGCTTTTTTACTTCAAACATCATTAAGATAATGTAATTTCATTTGACATTTCATTTCTTTCTATTCGACTACAATCACATTTTACTTAGAATACTAGAGTGTGATTGTTTTCATTAGTGTATTTTTAATTATTTTCTTATCAGTAGTAGTATTAAAGTCATATTCAGAAAAGCCCATTTACAATTCATTTGTAGGTTTAGTGCATGATCAGTTTTGTAATCATCTGATTTAATTTCACAAAATTCTATTTTCATAAAATAATTGAGTAACAGTATTGACATGTGCCCCAAAAGCTTCAGAAGGGAAGGTAGTAACTTTGACACTCGACTCATGTAAATGTAATTCCTTTGACATTCTACAATACCAAATTCAAATAAGGTATCTCAATTCTCAAACATTACTCAATTACTCATTATTCTAGAGTCAAAGTCATACTTTCCTAAGTCTTAATTTATTTGACATCCTGAGACAAACTCACTTTCCCAGCAAAGTTTGGGGAGATGAATGATATCCTTCCCACATTGATGGACTTCAAATGGTTTATTTTTTAGGACTCTGTGGTTTCTAAAATCTGGGACTGATGAGACAGCCTGCACAAAAAAGGGTCTGTGTCCTCTATTTCTTAACATCTATTACACTGTCATGCACTAAACCCTGTGTGTGTGTGTCTGTGTGTGTGTGTGTGTGTCTGTGTGTGTGTTTCTGTGTGTGTGCACGTGTGTGTATGTATGTGTGTGCATCTTTGCTGTGCTGTGGTTTGTAATGTTATTTTATCTGTACTTTATTGCCCAGTCTTCAGAGCATTCTCTCAATGATCCTTCATATATTTCTGAAGAGCCAAAAACGGCTTTGAGTTATGGGGGTTTGAAAAATGTGTTACATTATTAATATTATAAATCTTTGTCTTAGTCGTATTTCCCAATCTTTTAATCATGACCTAGTGCAACCTGCATGATCACCAGCAGCCCCCCCCGAAAGGTGATAAGATCAATCAGACACTGGCAGCAAGCAGACGTTACCAGCTGTCAGAATAAAGAAATGACCACCAGCTTCACACGTCCTCACCAGCACAGTGTGATGTCATCTTTGTGATAGAAAGATGGTGAACGGTGCACAGACGACAGCAAGGCATCCATTTATCATGAGTATTGATTGCTGACTCAACACAGAAGGCTTTCTTCATGAGCTGGAGGCATTTTTGTGCCAGGCACTTTTGCTTTCTTATGAGTCTGTTGAACCTTATTTTCCACTCTACTTTATTGTGTCACTATAATTAGTGTCTAGTTATCTGCCTTATTTCAGCACCTGCCCAACTTGAAATGTCCTGGTTCCATAAACCCACAAAGGACGCTCGATCAACTCTTCCGTTTCTCCTCAATCTTTCTTTTCTTTTCAAGATTGTTTGGCTTGCATTGGCATTGGCATTAGCATTAGCATTATCAGGATTAGGCTGAAAACCTTTAACACAAAAAGAAACAATTTAGCAAACAATTCAAACAAACACAAATATCTCCATTAAATCAAAGTTTCTTTCATACCGGTGACGTCTTTGGGAGGAACTCTGTGTTGAAATTGTCTTCTCTTTGTCAGTGTTCCTTTCCTCAGTGCAGAGTGAGACCCTTTTAAGTGCTACCTCCACCTTCCAGGTGTTCCCTTAGCAGCCTGCTCTGCTCAATAATGCATTCTGGGATTTGTAGTGATTGGATTTAAGATATCCTTGCCAATATGATAAATTGGAAGATAAGGTAGTAATAAACAAAATAATTTACTACAGCAAAAAGGAAGATGATATTGATGATATTCCCAAAGGAGAATTGGTACATTTTCATGACACTTGGAGAAAAAAAAGCAAATTATTTCCTCAATCTTAATGTAACTGAACTTAAATAAATGTTTCATGATAACATAATGACTAATATTGGTGCTCTAAGAAACCCACATAATGCGATTGGAAATGACTTTGCTCTGGCCTTTTTACACCTTGATCAAAGTTAAACTCTACAACACATATGCGCATGCTGCACAACCCCTCAGCTCGCTGCCGTACAACCATGGAGCAGAAACCACACTGCCGTCATAACCACGAGGGCCACCGTGCATTTTAATTGTACAATAAGTAACGCTGCTCTGTCACCCAATTCCAGATGTCTATTATGTGATGTAAAAGGTCAACCATAAAGGGATGCCAGCCAAAAAGATGCATATTGCCACTTGGTGTTGAAGACACCTCAATGAAATAATAGCGTTGTAGTCACTAGCCATGTGCTATTCAGGCAATAGTATTAAGACATAGATCAGCAATATCAACTCTTTTTCTGTGTGCCTGTGTGCACTAGCGCCCACTATGGGACAGCCGCCCCTGCTGGAGCGATAGCTTGCTGTCTTCCCTTACTCAACCTGTGCCTCTATGAGTATGACAGTTCAAATGAGGAGGTTGATTGATTCAATTGAGTTTTCCTCCTCCATCTAACTCTGTCAGTGATAAAAATCCTTGTAAAAAGCCAATTGATATCCTCTTGACAATAGTCAAGTCAGGAAACCTTTACAGTTGCTTCAAAACTAATAATTGTCTGACTCTTTCATACTAAATATTTCCACCAAAGTCTTATTCTTTTGCTAAATTTCTTTAAATGATACACAAAGTAGCGGCCTTGTATCAAAAGCAGATTTAACCATTTTGTGTTGTTATAATCCTACTTGTTTCTTTCTCCTTTTTTTAAAAAGGGTTTTCCATTCATTCTTTTGTTCTCTCTCTTCAGTCCAGACGGCAGCAGAACTCCAGCCCTGGCTCAGACGTGGGAAATATTGATGCAGGACAAAAGATGTGCTGAGGAAAAGGAGAAATGACCATTAAGAGCCAGTTGTCCATTAATTTCTGTTACAATTAATATTCATTCATTTATTCATTCATTCATTCATTTATGTTGTACTGAATGTTCACCATTATTCCCTAGACAATTGAATATATACCCAGTCTTGATCAAATTTTTAATTATTAAAATGTAATGTGGGTGCCGGAACAAATGCTTTCTTGCTCCCACTTGCTATCACACCATATTCTTTATTTTTCTCTATATATTGCCCTGCCCCAACTCTCCCTTGGGTGAGTAAAAGTGGGTGACATCATTTTTATGTGACACCAAATTACTCATGTTTACGATCAATATTCAATATTTGATTTGACAATGTTTTTTTTACAGGAAAGTGTTTTTCCTAAACTTGTCCATGTGTTAAAGATTCACATTTTTTACTTTTCAATACTGCGCTGTAATATATTAGCCTATTATTGTCAGTAGATTATACTGATTGCTTAATCTAATATTTTCAAGTGACTAAAACAGATTTATGTAGAAATTGTTACAACAGCCTCACATATTAGTATCAACAGTAGACTGTTATACTTTGAAAGGCTTCTGTGTTCTGTTAATGCCAGCATTGTTAAGTTTAAGGAATAAAGACACTTTGAGTTATGTTACATATTCCAAATCAGGCCTTTTTTACATGGTGTAGCTTGAAGCTCATTTCATTTTTGCATGTCCTTCTTTCTTTGTGTGTTGGTCAGGATTGAGATTAAACTGCAATTAAAAACAATTGTAATGCTTTATAAAAATTTAAAAGAATTGATTTGCTGAAGTTGATTGATGAAACTGAAATAAAAACCAAACTGAAAAGCAAAGGGACAAGATAGAATTATTGCACTAAAGGCTCAGGTTCCCTCTCGGTAGTATAATAAGAAAACATTAAATCATTTTCCACTGCTATGCTGATGACACCCAATTATATCTATCAATGGAGCCAGACCGAACCCATAACCCAAAGACTCTTCAGGGGTGGTGGTGGATTCACCTTTGTAATGCTTTCACTGGTGACTATTGCACCTGCAGCTGGTTACCAGTCAACGGCCTCCTGTTCACTGTTCACTTGAGTTCTTTTCTCACAGGAACTTGTTAGTACTTTTTCTGTTTCTCACGTACCTCTCTAGGTCACCATTTGAGGAGAGACAACCAGCTCTTTACACACCCTACCTTTTCTCGACTGCACGATTTTCTTTTGTCTTTGTTTTCTGTTCTCTATAGTCTTCGACAGTTATTCTTCTGTTTTCAGGCCTAATCACATTCGTAACACATCGAACCCCTTAGTTTGAAGCTTCTTCATTGTGAACCTGAGCAGATGAAGCACAGCCATTTTCACAGTTTTGATAAAATATGGAGTCAATCACCTATCAGTTTCTTCTATCCAATCAATTTTTGCCAGGTTCGCTTTTCTCCGATATAGGGTCTGAAGACTGTCTGGTTATCATTAGCTCCCCGCAAAAAAATGAATGAGTGCGCAGCGTCTGTAGTGTCTATGCTGTCATCGTGGAGTAAAATTCAAAAGAACAGTCTTTATCTCATTTCATTTGACCATTTGAAATATCTGTATTTTATTTTTTTTTTTAATTTGACATTAATCATTTTACACATGCACACAAACACACACAACATAATTGGTCATTTCAGTATCAATGTCTTCCAGTTCTAACGAGCCTCAAGAAAATCAGTTGTTGTGAAGTGGTCCAAAGGGTGGTCAGGTAAAAACGGGGGTTCATGTTTCTGAACAATCCCAAATCTGTGTGTGTGTGTGTGGGGGGGGGGGGGGGGGGTGCTGAACATGTGAGAGAGGGCAGGAATGGCCCAGAGCAGAGGGCACACTTCACAATTTCTGTGCAATTGTCTACTTAACCCTGTTATGCATCATTGAAGCTTATGACTCAGTAATCCACATTTTTAGATAACAACAGACAGGAACCATCACAGAGTTCCACAAAAAGAGCTGCAACGACTTCAACAACTTTTTTTAGTCTGTTTACGTCAGCAACTGGTAATCAAACTCTTCTCACAAAGACACACACAGACAGACACACACACACAGACACACACACAGACACACACCAAACAACTGATCCCTGGGTTTCCAAAAGAAGACTCCAGTGTGTCTGGCTGACTGACTGACTGGCAGGCTGACTGGCTGACTGACTGACTGACTGGCAGGCTGACTGACTGACTGGCAGGCTGACTGGCTGACTGGCAGGCTGACTGGCTGGCAGGCAGACTGACTGACTGACTGGCAGGCTGACTGACTGACTGACTGACTGACTGGCAGGCTGACTGACTGACTGGCAGGCTGACTGGCTGGCAGGCAGACTGACTGACTGGCTGGCAGGCAGACTGGCTGACTGACTGACTGACTGGCAGGCAGACTGACTGACTGGCTGGCAGGCAGACTGGCTGACTGACTGACTGACTGACTGACTGGCAGGCTGACTGGCTGGCAGGCAGACTGACTGACTGGCTGGCAGGCAGACTGGCTGACTGACTGACTGACTGACTGGCAGGCTGACTGGCTGACTGACTGGCAGGCAGACTGACTGACTGACTGACTGACTGACTAGTAGAATCCCACAAAGAACCGAAGTTGAAAAACTCTTAATCGCAGCAGGATGGGCAGCACAAACAGACATCTGAAGGAGCAATCACAGGGGGTTGAACAACGAATTGGCAAAGATAGAAGCGCCGACCAGTCTAAAACAGTAGGCAGGTGTAGAGGATTACCTGGAGATGAGTCGCAGGTGTGTAGAACGGCACCATGGGACAGAGCCAAGAAGCAGCCCTGCCCAGCCTGGGAACAGACAAGGAACAAAACGGGAGAGGGAAAACTCCTAACAGTCTGGTACAGATTATCTCCAAATCCTACTAGGACAACCTCTGCTTGTATCTATACATACAATTGTGTATTATGTCCAATTTTAACTCCCAAAAATTACTAGTTTCCGATGACTAAGACAAGTTACAATTATTTGTACGATAGTATTCCAGAATAATATGAGCACAAAATCAAATTATATATTTACCACATTGAATAATATATTACACAATTAAACTCTGAGTGAATATAATAGAATATATACGATGTACCAGCATCACATCCCTTCCACCAGGGCAAAGTAAAGGCAAAGGTTCGGTGCCAGAACAGCTTCAGAACACTGAAGCAAAATCCTCATCACATTATTTCTAAGGTATTACTTTATTGTCTTTACTACATTTGAAATGACCAAAATGGATATGCTATAGGCAGGTATTACCTTTCACCATTAATTTGTTGTACTTTTTATTACTTTTAATTATTAGCCGTTTTTACTGTGTCCAAACAAAAAGCCCGACTGTAACTTTCATAATGTAATAATGAAAGGCAATACATAAGATTTCTCTTTTCCAAATGACTGTAATAATTATTGAGTGGTAGAGGCTCATAACTTCTCAAAGAATGTTAAGTTACTGCTGGTCAACTGTAGCTACAGTAATTCAGACACTTATTAACAGAAAGTAATCAAACCACCTTCTTCTGGTTTCCTTGAAATTTTATTCGCTTCAGTAAACAACCTAATACAATCTTGCACAAATTATTTTGACTTGCAAACAATATGCCTCATTCTCTGCAAAAAATAAAAAAAAATAAAAGCATTCATATATTCTGTGATGTGTTCCACCTTCAAAGATAAGAAGAATATGATGTGTTCACTGACAGCTGATCTACAGATCCTTACCAGGTGTTGTTTCATTTGTGGACTTTTCCCTGATTTAACAAATATACTTCCTTATCTATCTGCAATCTCAACAAGCATTAAAAGCATTTAAACACACATTCCCAGTGCAAATACATAAATGACAATAAAGAACCTAAAAAATAGATGTGTGTCATCATTGCTTGTGATTTACAACTGTTACCATGAGGACAATAACATTATATCAAATTTATTTTAATCTCATATACAACAAATATTTTAGTGCAATTTCATTAAGACAGTACAATGAATGTTATCTCTTTCCCAATGGAAGCACTGTGACAGTCGGGCAGTTTATTATCAAAGTTTATAACTAAGTCTATAACTAACCCTAACCCAGTCTATAACTAACCCTAACCAAGTCTATAACTAACCCTAACTAAGTCTATAACTAACCCTAACCCTAACTAAGTCTATAACTAAGCCTAACCCTAACTAAGTCCTACAACTAACCGTAACTAAGTATATAACTAACCCTAACTAAGTCTATAACTAACCCTAACCCAGTCTATAACTAGCCCTAAGTCTATAACTAACCCTAACCAGGTCTATAACTAACCCTAACTAAGTCTATAACTAAGCCTAACCCAGTCTATAACTAACCCTAACTAAGTCTATAACTAACCCTAACCCTAACTAAGTCTATAACTAAGCCTAACCCAGTCTATAACTAACCCTAACTAAGTCTATAACTAACCCTAACCAAGTCTATAACTAACCCTAACTAACCCTAACCAAGTCTATAACTAACCCTAACCCTAACTAAGTCTATAACTAACCCTAACTAAGTCTATAACTAACCCTAACCCTTACTAAGTCTATAACTAACCCTAAGTCTATAACTAACCCTAACCCTCACTAAGTCTATAACTAACCCTAACCCTAATTAAGTCTATAACTAAGCCAAACTAAGTCTATAACTAACCCTAACTAAGTCTATAACTAACCCTAACCCTCACTAAGTCTATAACTAGCACTAACCCTTACTAAGTCTATAACTAACCCTAACCCTAACTAAGACTATAACTAACCCTAACCCTTTTGTAAGTTTACTTCACATTTCATGAGGACACACATATTACAACGCTTTTACATGACAGCCATTTATTTTGTTGAAACCTACTTGAAAGTCATAATCTCTATGCCAACTGAGTTTAGCAATTTCTTCCTTTTTCAGAATTATTTTTTCTACTGTTTTCTGTTTGGTTGGTAACATCAGGGAACATCAGACTGCCAATAGAATATGATATTCTGTCTGCATTAATAAAGACAAAACGATAGGGGAAAATGACTGTTAGACATAACAGTGAAGCAAAGTCAGCACTTAGCTTCAAATTAGATGCTAATTTGTTCTTGTTGGTGACTATTAATTTTCTGATTTCCTACAGTGCAAATGCTTCTCACACTCCTGCTCATGCACCTGTTTTTGGTGTTAGCTGGGTTTCTTTTGTTTTTGTCAAGAATAATATTTCACACGGTCCATGGAAGTAAAAACTTTGCCTGGGATATCACAATAGCGACGTGCTCATGGCTAGCCTGCATGCAAAGTGCCTGTTCCATCTTAATCCTTGACGAACCTTAAAATGATGCGTTTACCAAAAACATAATGTAGTTGCAAATTAATACATTTAGGTAGTTGCAATTTACACCATACTGACCATTAAATACTTACAAAAGAGTAAAAACTGATGAGTTGAAGACAGGATTTGTTTTGCCCTGCTCTACCAGAACTACCATGGCTTTGCAGAATCCAGGGCAAATAGTCCAGCAGCATCTTACTGAAATGTCTCAGTCTAGACTTGCCCACATTCTAAGGTCATCAGTTTACTGGAAATGGAAACAGTATTGCACGTCCAGTTTTTAATGTCTTCCAAACTTTCCCAGATGTGAAAGTTAATTTTGAAAATCCTGCAAAGGGTTACGAGCACTCTTTGACACTAAATGACGTAATAAGTTATTAAATAGCGCAAAGGTCATTTAATAAGTATTAATGTAAAGGTCATGATATTCTATTCAGATTAGAATAATTAGGCAACCATTAAGCAAATTAATCATGGAAAAGTAATTTCAAATAAATTACAGTTCTTTCAACACATTTTTAAAAAGCAACATCACAGACTTTACATCGTGACTTCATTCCCAACTGGCTTCTCTTTCCAGGGAGTCCTCAAAATAATTCTTCAGGTTTTGGATGACCTTGCTATCTAACATGTGCACAGCAACACCCAATTCATCATCTTAAGAAAGAGAATGGAAGTGGCTGAAGATAACAAATGTCATCTGGGCCAAAGTCAGATGTTTCTGGAGCTGTTTTAACATTCAAATGTGCAGAAGGGGGTAACTTTAAAGAATATGGATGCCTGCAGGTTTTATGTGACAAAAACTGAAGGATTAAGAGATTGAATGAAGACTCAGCTCATCTCTATCAGCATCAGAATGTTGGTCACTGTAAAGGTTTTTCACACAGACTGAAAACAATTCAATTATTACAATTATTACTATTTGTGCACAGATGCTATTTTGTCTTCAATCATTTTTGTCAAGATAGCCTTGAAGGGCAAAATTCTCTTTATGCAACTAGAGCATATTCATATTTAAATCATACATTATAAAAGTGCAGCATCTACTCACTGTCTGTATAAAGCATTATGTTCAGTGACAGGGTTGCTCATGATGAAATTAGTGTTCTGGGGTTAATTAAGCAGATGTTATACACAATGTAACAGTCAGCAGACCAGTAAACACATCCATTGCTGAGATGTGTCGCTGAATATTAGCAGATAACACATGGTAAACTCCATCCTGGCTGTGGGTAAACTGGTATAGACCCACGTAAGGCGGATTATTGAGGGAAAGAGCAGCACCTGTAGTGAGAAATAAAAAGAATTGACAACACAGTATTTCTACATTTCCACATTAGCTGAACTAATACAAATTAATAAATATATCTGCCCCTACTTTCAACTGTTTCCTACTGTACAAACAATAAATAATGCGAATACTGGAACAATCCAAATATACATGGCACTGGTAGATGGCTATACAGTTTATGATAAGGTCTGTTTCACTGCTGTGAGCATCTGATCAGCTCAAACCATTGTTACCTGATGCACCAGCAGGGACAGCACAGCTGTATCATTGTTCTTCACAACCAGAAGTTGGAAAGTCCTCAGATTCCTCATTCTGGAATATATACTGTAAAATAAAAATATATTCACAATGTGTTGAAGCAGCTGTGTAAACATTCAGTCATAAAAAAGCCTGCTTTATCTATACTGGACATAATTTGAGGAGAGAAAAACAAATACATTAATTTCAAGTTACAGCATCTTCCATCACCTTAACCCCCCCCCCCCCCACCACCACCACCTTTGTGTGTATGTGTGTGTGTGGGTGGGTGGGGGGGGGGGGGGGGGGTGCCTGAAAGATCCTGGGAGCTAAGTTGTCTGTGGCTGTTATGCCCCTGGTAGGGTCTCCCTTGGCAAACAGTTCCTCGGTGACAGGCCAGAATTAGGATGATTCATGTACCCACCATGACGACGAATACAACAAGGCCAATTCTGGATCCAGGTCTGGGGTTTGGTCTCTGCCGATGAGACCTTGGTAGGTTCAGTGTGAAATGGCAACGAAGGTCTTCCCTCCAGCAGGCTCACCACCCGCAGGTAGATTCACGAGGGGCCGGTGTGATGTGTTCTGGGTGGCACTCATGGCCAGGGGCCTTGACGACCTAATCTTCAGATCAAAACTCTAGTAATAGGGATATGTAATGTCCCCTCGCTGGGGGGAGACTGAGTTGTGCAGGAGGTTGAGAGGTACTAGCTAGAGATAGTTGGGTTCACTTCCATGCACAGCATGGGTTCTAGACCTCAGCTCCTTGAGGGGTCTGGACCCTCCCCTACTCTGGAGTTGGCCAGGGTAAGCGGTGATGGGCTGGCATCGCCTTGCTTATAGCTCCCCAGCACAGCCGCCATGTGTTGGAGTTGACTCCAGTGAACGAGAGGGTCATTTCCCTGCATCTTCAGGTCAGGGACAGGTCTCTTGCTGTAGTTTGTAATTATAGGCCAAACAGGAGCACAGAGTAGCTGGCCTTCTTGGAGTCCCTGGAAGAGGTACTTGATAGTGCTACAAATGGGATCCCCATTGTTTTTCTGGGGGCCTTCAACACCAATGTGGCCAATGACAGTGATAACTGGAGAGGTGTGATTGGGAAGAATGGTCTGAGCCCGAGTGGTGTTTTTTGGTATTATTATTGGAATTGCTAGCCACATCTTGTCCATAGCAAACACCACATTCCAGTATATTATTAGGGTCTTTTGGGACTGTCTGGTTGAGTCCGCCATCAGGGAGGTGTTAAATTCCCACATCTGAAAGAGCTTCTCACAGATTCCGAGGAGGCTGGGGGACATTGAATCAGAGTGGACCATGCTCTCTTCCTCCATTGTTGATGTGGCAGTTCAGAACTGTGGACACAAGGTCTCTGGTGCCTGTCTGGGTGGCAAACCCCAAACCTAGTGGTGGACAGCAATAGCAATAGCGATAGTGATGCTGTCAAGCTAAAGAAGGAGTTCATATTGGCCCCTGGATTGAGGGAGGTGTTCTTGAACAGAGGTGTCACCTGAACCTCTGAATGTGGATGGAAAGGTGCCAGTGAAGAAGGAAAAGCTGATCATGTGAGTAACTGCAGGGGTGAAGGAGGGAGCTTTGTCTGTAGGAGGGTGGCTGGAATGGGTTATTGATTCGGACAGCTAGCTACATGCCGAGAATTTAGAGTCTCTGTGAGAGAGTGTGAAAGACCTAACCCTAACCCTAACTAAAGCAAATTAAAACGTATGCCAGATATACAACAGGACATTTAGCATTAGCTTCGATGGTAATAGAAAAGGTCTTCTGGATGGACTAAAGTGCACGGATAATCAGAAGGACAGTTTTTGAGCAAAGAGAGGAGGATGGATTTTGTCTGCAAATAATCCAAATTTTTGGTGAGTAAAATGTTGCAATTTTCCTAAATAATATTGCATGTTTATGAAGGGTTTTTTGTTTTTTTTTTATGCAGCAAGGCTGCATTTGCCATAGGAGACTTGTTTACTTGTACTGAACTGTTCCTTCAGTAAAGGCATTTATTGTAACAGGGTTAGGGTTATTGTTTATGTATCTGCAATTCAATGGCTCTTTATACGGTACTTCTGTAATAAGATGGTTTTTATAACAATAAAATAGTTATTGAGGGTTGAACTGATTCAGACGGAACACTACTGAAGGCCTCGGTGTGAAATGCACAGTCCTCCCCTAGTATAGTATAGTATAGTATAGTATAGTATAGTATAGTATAGTATAGTATAGTATAATATAATATAGTATCAGTAAGAGTATAATCTCAGTATAGATCGATAGTATAGTCATATAGTACCTCTAGTATAGTAGTCTCCTCTCGTCTCTCTCGTCTCGTCTCTCTCGTCTCGTCTCGTCCCGTCTCGTCTCGTCTCCTCTCGTCTCCTCTCCTCTCGTCTCGTCTCCTCTCGTCTCGTCTCTGTCTCGTCTCGTCCGTCTCGTCTCCTCTCGTCTCGTCTCCTCTCGTGTCGTCTCCTCTCGTCTCGTCTCGTGTCTCTCTCTCGTCTCGTCTCTCGTCTCGTGTCCTCTCGTGTCGTCTCGTGTCTCGTCTCGTCTCGTCCGTCTCGTCTCCTCTCGTCTCGTCTCTCGTCTCGTGTCCTCTCGTGTGTCCTCGTGTCTCGTCTCGTCCGTCTCGTCTCCTCTCGTCCTCTCGTCTCGTGTCCTCTCGTGTCGTCTCGTTCTCGCTCGTCTCGTCCGTCTCGTCCCTCCTCTCGTGTCTCGTCCGTCCGTCTCGTCTCTTCTCCTCGTCTCTCTCTCGTCCGTGTCCTCTCGTGTCGTCTCTGTGTCTCGTCTCGTCCGTCTCGTCTCCTCTCGTGTCTCGTCTCGTCCTCTCGTCTCGTCCTCTCGTCCGTCTCCTCTCGTCTCCTCTCGTTCCCTCGTCTTCGTCTCCTCTCGTCTCGTCTCGGCCCCTCCTCCCCCTTTCTTGCCCCTGTTTCTTCCCCCCCTTCCGCTTTTTCCCTTATTTTTCTAGCAGTCAAGCAAAAGCCAGCTGGCGCACAACCTCTTCCCTTGGCAGGGATAAATATGTAAATAATGCAATATGTAATGTGTTTTACACTGCAACATATATTTTGGAATCATTCACCTCATATTTTACCAGTGCAGTGGTTGGTTTATGATAATAAAAAAGCATGGGTCAATCATGAGGTTCTTATCATTTTGAATGACTTACCGATTTGAGGTTACACTCCACGTCAGTAAAGTTCCACTCATTCAGAGGTAGGCTTAAACTGAAGGGCTGAAGATGGAGAAACAGGACATAATCAAGGTTCAAGTTCAAAACAAGTCACATCAAATCTTCATCACTAAAATAAACCTGGGTGGGATCTGTTCTCTTTAAAATTTGGTGAACTTTCTGTCACCCAGTTTAAATGTTCGATTTGGCTCTTCTTCTAAGGTAAAGCTTTCAGTCCCTCGTGGCTTAACCTGGTGACCTCATCACACTGGGATTCTGTAGAGTGCTAGAAACAATTTTGATTGTAAAAGACGCTATAATAAATAAAAATTGATGAATTGGATTGATTAACTCATAATGCCCAGCTAGGCAGTTGGTCAAACCCTTTGCTCATGCCACTCACTGTGATAAGAGTGGACTTTGATAAGAGTGGACTTTGATAAGAGTGGACTTTGATAAGAGTGGACTTGCTCAACAGTTTCTTTGGACAAGTATTGTGATGTTTGCCAGCAGAGAACAACCATTACACATGTCTCCACCTACCACACAAAACTAACCCTAACCCTGTCAGAACAATGCTGTGTGTCCGTGTGTGTGGTACATATCTACTGACATCCATTACAGTGCTGGACCACTGACTCCACGGTAATTCTGCTGATGGCTCCTAAGCAGGAGGTGCTGAAGCTCCTCTAGACTCATGTCCACATTCTCCACAGCATCTGAAAGGTCCACCCTGTGCACACGAGGCGTGATTACATACACACTTCATATCACACGGAAGTGCAAATTCAAAGTCAACAAAGACACATTAACAAAATAGCAATGTTCTTTTCAAATCCTCCTGTAATGTCTTCCATCATTTCAAATGCTAATCTTAGAGGGAAGCTGACTACATGAAGACATTTAAGCCTTGTGAGAACACTTTTGGGGCAATTAAAAAAATAAGTTACAAAGAACTTTGGGCCTGATTTACAAAACATATAAAGTGAGCAAAACAAACATGTGCTGTCAATTTAGCACCTTGGCCTTGATGAATATGGAATATGGAGCATTAGTGTACACAACTTAGCAAACCTGGAGGTATTTATGGTGACTGTCATTGTGACCAAATATAAATGTTGGAAGGTAATTTAAAAATGGCTTTACACACACCAGCTACTGTCATTTCCTCGGGAGAAGACACAAGAACAGTATTTATTAAGTATTTACACTAGCATCTAACCAGCCAGCCATCTTGGAGCTGCTTGGGGGTCTCAGATGTATTAAGCATTATGATATGCAGAATGGGCACTTACATAGGTTTTATACAGTGGCTTTCTAAGAGTAATTGAAACAGTTGACCAAGCCAGACTGGGCACTGGCCTTGGAGTTTCCAGTCAAAACTTGGTGCAGATTTTCCTGTGCATTATAGCAGCTACTTGGATGTGACCTTCCTTGTACGTATGTGTACTACCATCTTCCACCCTACAGGCTCAAACTTGTGGTGCATTCACAGCAGATGGTTTTTTACATAACACACAGACCACCCCAGAGCGGTTACAAATCTCATCAAATGCTCTAAATGTGGCTTTTAGAACAACAATATCTGAATTCATAGTCTTTTTCCAGTACTCTATCTCAACCCTAATCCTAACCCTAACCTAACCCTAACCCAACCCAACCCTAACCCTAACCCTAACCCAACCCTAATCCAACCCTAACCCTAACCCAACCCTAACCCAACCCTAACCCTAACCCTAACCCAACCCAACCCTAACCTAACCCAACCCTAACCCTAACCTAACCCAACCCAACCCAACCCAACCTAACCTAACCCAACCCTAACCCTAACCCTAACCCAACCCAACCCAACCCTAACCCTAACCCTAACCCAACCCTAACCCTAACCCAACCCTAATCCAACCCTAACCCTCTTTTTCCAGTACTCTATCTCAACCCTAATCCTAACCCTAACCTAACCCTAACCCAACCCAACCCTAACCCTAACCCTAACCCTAACCCAACCCTAATCCAACCCCCTAACCCTAACCCTAACCCAACCCTAACCCTAACCCTAACCCTAACCCAACCAACCCAACCCTAACCTAACTCTAACCCAACCCCCAACCCTAACCCTAACCCTAACAACCCAACCCAACCCAACCCAACCCT
>SWLE01000621.1:47500-48710 GCA_004026145.2 Takifugu bimaculatus | reverse complement strand
TCCAAAGAGAGCTGTCTTACCTCAGTCCCTGTTACCATAAATAGACACGGCAGGGGCAGAAATCCCTCAGGAACTTGATGATGGCGCGAGCAGCACATGGACCCAAAAGTGAGAGACAAACATTAGCGAAGGTTTCAGAGGTCCATCTCCCTGATGTTCTGAGGTTTAACTGTCCATCCTCGTGATGCCGCTGCTCTGTGAGCTATATTAGGAGCATATTTCTCTGGGCTTCTCCCTCCCTCCTGCTCCTCTTATTGCTTTAGATGGTGTTTGTCTGCACCATCTGACACGCTGGCGTTGTCAAGAGCAAATATGTTCTTGCTCTTCCAGAACCTTCCCTCCAAACAATCAACAGGCTCATCAAGGCTCCTCCTTCAGTTTCTGTGCACGTCTGTCGAAATAACGAGGACACAGTGCTGCTGTCCACCTGGACATGTCTATCTTACCCAACAGAACCTTTCCACCTCTGACCTGTTGCATTCAATGTTTGCTCCAAAGGTTCTGATGATGCATGAAGCTCCTAACAGAGACGCCTTCCTGCTCTACCAGGACGTCCAGCTCAGGCAGCCGGAGGTCGTTCATGCCGTTGTTTATTTCACAAGTAACGCGTTTTAAACTGTGGAATGAATGAAACACAATCAGAGAATCTTACCTCGGACATCCGTCCCCTGCACGGCCCTGTCAAAGAGTCGTCTGCTGTTGCCATGGTTCCTCACACACCATTTGCATGATGTTTGAATTGGCTGAGTTGTTATTTGGGTGGGGCGCTCGGCTCACCTCATCAACTTTACTCCAGATTTCCTTTTAAGCGGAACACCAAAAGTTAAGCTAACTCCAAAAAATGTGCCTCTACGACCACGATGAAGAGCAACCAGGGTTTGGGAGTGTCATCACAACACAGTAGGGGACACTTGGTTCTTCCAGAACCTCAGCAAGAACTTGGCATGCCAGAGAAATGGACTGGAGCAGAAGAGCAGCACATTCCTAGTCTGCTTCCTCCGTCACACACTGGCTGACCTGGTTCCTGTGGATGATCCAGAACTTCCAGGTAAATGGTGGTTTGCAATGGCAGCAAATCAGGGAAATCAAGTTCTTAGGAAGGTTCTTTGGGCGGAATGCCTCCTCAATGACTGTCTGAGAGGAGCTTAAGCTTGCTTGCTTGCTTGCTTGCTTGCTTGCTTGCTTGCTTCCTTCCTTCCTTCCTTCCTTC
>SWLE01000621.1:0-42500 GCA_004026145.2 Takifugu bimaculatus | reverse complement strand
CTTTGCAGGAGTGATGGGAGGACGGACGTGGTGCTCGGCGCTGAGGTACCGAGCTGCTCATGTTTGCTGGCATCAAGACCTCGGAGTCTCTTCTCACTCTGCTCTTCCTGTCTGCAGAAAGATGCCCGGAAGGACCGCGCTGCTGTGGACAAGCAGTTCCTCGTCCGGATCCTCAGGATTCTGCGCATCCTCGTGCCTCGTTTCTTCTGCATGGAGGTGAGAACCCCCCCCAGTAATATAAGGGTGTGGTTTCACTCCAGGAGGAGAACAATCCCTGGTGTTCCTGACCCTGACCCTGACCCACGGTTCTTTGATAAGAACACCATGTGTGAGTGGATGTCAAGGTCCAGGAGGCTCCTCTGGCTCCTCCTAATCTCCACTGATTAGATATGGAGGGATAGTGGTGAAGGCCAGGAGCGGCCTTGAGGACGTGCGAGCCTCACCTGCTCTCTGACCGCCTCATGTCCTGCTTGTCTCTCCCACAGACCTGCTACCTGATCCTCATCGCTGCCATGTTGGTGGCCAGAACCTACTGTGATGTTTGGATGATTCAGAACGGCACAATGATAGAAAGGTGAGAGGGCATCGCTCCCCAGCATCATCATGCTGAGCCCAGGACTCGTGTTCCTGCCCCTCCAGCTGAGATGCCTGTGGACCTCCTCATGCACGGAGATCCTGGAGATCCACGGAGATCCTGGAGATCCACTGAGCCACGAGCACGGCTGCAGCTCCAGCAGCCTCCGTTGAGCACCAGCCACAACAGCCAGAACCCCTCCAGGTCCACTCAGGAGAAACAGAAAGACAGGGGTACTGTGAGCGGACCCTGTTGGCTCCCCCTGCAGCCCAGGCTGAGAGCAGCACAGCGGAGGATAGCTTTAAAGCTAGTGTTAGCACGTTTGTGCTAGCCAGCCTGTTGAGCTCCATGACCGTGATAAGAATCTGGAACAGGTAACTGGGTTTTCCAGCCTGTCAGCACTGGTGCTGCTAGCACTGGTGCTGCTAGCACTGGTGCCGCTAGCACTGGTGCCGCTAGCACTGGTGCCGCTAGCACTGGTGCCGCTAGCACTGGTGCCGCTAGCACTGCTCAAAGTTCACCGGTAATTAACGCCCGAGCTGTTTGACTGGCTGATCCGGCTGAGTGGAAAACTGATTCCCAGAACTACTTTGGTCTAACATTCCTGTGACCAGCAGCCAGAACACAGAAGAGCGCGTGTGTTGAGAGCTTCTGGAGGCAGATCGAGGCTTTGGTGCACAGAGCCCCTGCCCCTGCCCCTGCCCCTGCCCCACCCTGCCCCTGCCCCTGCCCCTGCCCCTGCCCCTGCCCCTGCCCCTGCCCCTGAGGACCAGCTAAAGTGGCCTCTGTTAGCACACTAGCGGGTGTCTTGATGAAGTCTCTCCCCTAAATGATGAGTAAAGGCTCTAAACCTGGTTGACCT
Source organism: Takifugu bimaculatus (assembly GCA_004026145.2). Taxonomy (NCBI): domain Eukaryota; kingdom Metazoa; phylum Chordata; class Actinopteri; order Tetraodontiformes; family Tetraodontidae; genus Takifugu; species Takifugu bimaculatus. Next base: position 41,064 of record SWLE01000621.1, on the reverse strand, counting down.
GCAGCTGCTCAGTGGGCAGCACCAAGATGGTGAAGTTCTGATGGATCTGATGGATCTGATCTGATGGATCTGATCTGATCTGATGGATCTGATCTGATTGATCTGATCTGATGGATCTGATCTGATGGATCTGATTGATCTGATCTGATCTGATCTGATCAGATTGATCTCATCTGATGGATCTGATGGATCTGATCTGATGGATCTGATCTGATCTGATGGATCTGATCGGATCTGATCTGATGGCTCTGATCTGATGGCTCTGATCTGATGGATCTGATCTGATCTGATGGATCTGATCTGATGGCTCTGATCTGCTGGATCTGATCTGATCTGATGGATCTGATCTGATGGATCTGATCTGATCTGATGGATCTGATCTGATGGCTCTGATCTGATTGATCTGATCTGATGGATCTGATCTGCTGGATCTGATCTGATGGATCTGATCTGATCTGATCTGATCTGATGGATCTCCTCTCTCTGCCTGTTCTGCTCTGCAGTGCAATCATCGGCCGCTCAGCGAAGGATTTCAAGTCCTACCTGTTCAGCTTCATCAAGTTCATGCCGGCTGTAAGTGTCTGGATGTGTGTCTGTTGTCTGAAGGACGGTTAGGTTAGGTTAGGGTTAACACTAGCTAGGGTTAACCCTAACCTAACCCTAACCCCAACCTGGAAATATAGAACTAGATGTAAATATTGCTGTAAACATCAAAGCAACCGTTGTTTTCTGACCCGCTGACTCCAGATCGCCCTGGTCAACAACTTCCTCAAGCTGGGTCTGAACGAAGTGAAGCTGCGGTTCCGTGAGAGGCTGACCAAGAGCCTGTACGACCAGTACCTCCAGTAAGTAGCACAGCTTAGCTTAGCTCAGCTTAGCTTAGCTTAGCTGGCTCTCTTCAGCGTTTTGGACATCAAAACCATGTTGCGCTGGAGCTGATTTCAGCCATTTAGAAGTGAGGCTAAACTGGGGGAAACCTTTGAATCCTGACTGGGCCGATGCTGCGATTCCCTTTGATGTTTTACTCAGGATTCTCAACTAAACGAGCGATTAGCAGCTAATTACCTGCAGGCTGCTGCTACTGCTGCTAATGCTACTGCTACTGTAGCTACTGCTGCTGCTGCTGCTAATCTAGCTACTGCTGCTGCTGCTGCTACTGCTGCTGCTGCTGCTGCTGCTACTGCTGCTACTGCTGCTACTGTAGCTACTGCTGCTACTACTGCTGCTACTGCTGCTAATGCTACTGCTACAGTAGCTACTGCTGCTACTGTAGCTACTCTAGCTACTGCTGCTGCTGCTGCTGCTACTGCTGCTACTGTAGCTACTCTAGCTACTGCTGCTGCTGCTGCTGCTACTGCTGCTACTGCTGCTACTGTAGCTACTGCTGCTACTACTGCTGCTACTGCTGCTAATGCTACTGCTACAGTAGCTACTGCTGCTACTGTAGCTACTCTAGCTACTGCTGCTGCTGCTACTCTAGCTACTGCTGCTAATGCTACTGCTACTGTAGCTACTGCTGCTGCTACTGCTGCTGTAGCTACTGCTACTGTAGCTGCTGCTGCTGCTACTACTGCTACTGTAGCTACTGCTGCTGCTGCTGCTACTGCTGCTGCTACTGCTGCTGCTACTGCTGCTGTAGCTACTGCTACTGTAGCTGCTGCTGCTGCTACTACTGCTACTGTAGCTGCTACTGCTGCTGCTACTACTGCTACTGTAGCTGCTACTGCTGCTGCTACTGCTGCTGCTACTGCTGCTGTAGCTACTGCTACTGTAGCTGCTGCTGCTGCTACTACTGCTACTGTAGCTGCTGCTATTGCTGCTACTGCTACTACTGCTACTACTGCTGCTACTGCTACTGTAGCTGCTGCTATTGCTGCTACTGCTACTACTGCTACTGCTGTAACGTCACTACACCTGGAGATGATATTCATGTGCGTGTCTTCCTCTCTAATCTTGTTCTCCAGAGGTTTCACCTACTACAAAATGGGCAATCTGGACAACCGGATATCGAACCCAGACCAGCTGTTGACGCAGGACGTGGAGAAATTCTGCAACAGCGTGGTGGACCTGTATTCCAACCTTAGCAAGGTAGCTAACCCATATTAGCAAAGCGCAGGTTCATCTTATGGATGAACAACCACACTGGGAGCCTATTTCCTGCTCGTCCAAGATCCTCGTTCACAGACGTGAGGCTCTTCCTGGCGGACAGCTATCGAGCTAACTGGGACGGGACAGCTTGTCTGGGTTATTCCAGTCGTGAATCCCAGTATCGTTCCATTCCTGCTACTGTGGAAACATCCATTTGACTCGTTGACCTTTTGTGCCGGTATTGTAAATAATGGAGCAGCAGCCTCTCTTCTGTGTCTCCACAGCCTCTGCTGGATATTGGACTCTACATCTTTAAGCTAACAAGTGCCATCGGGGCTCAGGTAGGTTGAGAACTGAGAACTGAACGACATGTCCGTGACCAGTTGACACATCATGACTCTGCATGTCAGTGAGGGTAAACAGAACTTACTCATCCTGGATTGGTCACCAGGGTTAGGGTTAGGCTTTGGGCTGGAACCCACAACCCTCTGCTCCTCAGCCCAGTTCCCAACAGACTGAGCTGGCAGCGCCACAACCAGGACTTGTTTGGTTTGGTGCAGCAACCATGGCTCCCCTGTAGGGTCCAACCAGGCTGGACCCGCTGGACCCCCTTTAGCAAACGTCACGATGCTTCGGGGGTTTTTTCTTTGTGGGGTTTCATGCTGCCGCTGATGGATGATCTTTTTGGGAGTTCAGCCAGGAAGCCGGTTCAGTAACCCAGCCTAGTGGATCGGGTTTGCTGCTCTTTGTGTGACTGAACTCCTTTCTTCTGGGTTAGGGTTAGGGTTAGGGTTAGGGGTTAGGTTTGGGGTCAGGGTCAGGGTTAGGGTTAGAGGGTTAGGGATAGGGTCAGGGTCAGGGTCAGGGTTAGGGTTAGAGGGTTAGGGTCAGGGTCAGGGTCAGGGCTAGAGGGTCAGGGTTAGAGGGTTAGAGGGACAGGGTTAGGGTCAGGGTTAGAGGGTTAGAGGGTCAGGGTTAGGGTTAGAGGGTTAGAGGGTTAGAGGGTTAGAGGGTCAGGGTTAGTGGGTCAGGGTTAGAGGGACAGGGTTAGGGTCAGGGTCAGGGCTAGAGGGTTAGGGACAGGGTTAGGGTCAGGGTTAGAGGGTTAGAGGGACAGGGCTAGGGTCAGGGCTAGAGGGTCAGGGTTAGGGACAGGGTTAGGGTCAGGGTTAGTGGGTTAGGGTTAGTGGGTCAGGGTTAGAGGGTCAGGGTTAGGGTTAGAGGGTCAGGGTTAGAGGGTCAGGGTTAGGGTTAGAGGGTTAGAGGGACAGGGTTAGTGGGTCAGGGTTAGAGGGACAGGGTTAGAGGGTTAGGGACAGGGTTAGGGTCAGGGTTAGAGGGTTAGAGGGACAGGGCTAGGGTCAGGGTTAGTGGGTTAGGGTTAGTGGGTCAGGGTTAGGGTTAGAGGGTCAGGGTTAGGGACAGGGTTAGTGGGTCAGGGTTAGAGGGACAGGGTCAGGGCTAGAGGGTTAGGGACAGGGTTAGTGGGTCAGGGTTAGTGGGTCAGGGTTAGTGGGTCAGGGTTAGTGGGTCAGGGCTAGAGGGTCAGGGTTAGGGACAGGGTTAGGGTTAGGGTTAGTGGGTCAGGGTTAGTGGGTCAGGGTTAGAGGGTCAGGGTTAGAGGGTCAGGGTTAGAGGGACAGGGTTAGGGTCAGGGTCAGGGCTAGAGGGTCAGGGTTAGGGACAGGGTTAGGGTTAGTGGGTCAGGGTTAGTGGGTCAGGGTTAGAGGGTCAGGGTTAGAGGGTCAGGGTTAGAGGGTCAGGGCTAACCCTAGCCCTGACTGAGCACCAGCGGTCTCACTTTTAGATGTCAGTCATCCAGAATTCCACTGGATTTCTGCTAGTTCTCCAAAGACCTTTCAGCTCTGATCCAAGAGGCTTCTCCACTTCTGGAAGAACCTTTTTCTCTCTCTTTATCCCTTTTGGGGTGATGAGGAGGATCCTGGAGCCAATCATACATACGAGCCACGCAGGTCTGCCTTCGGCCCTCTGGGAGCATTTGGGAGTTAGGTACCTTGCTCAAGGGTACCGCGGCAGTGCTCTGAAGGTGTTCTGGCACGACCCATGTTTAGTCCAGTGGGAGCTACCGCCCCCTGGTGGAAGGGTTCAGTGCTAATGTCCATTATTAAGGGGGTGTTCCTGGTGGTCCTGTGATGTTGGGGCGGACCAGTGGGAATCTCTCTAGCAGCCTCTGGTGTCCACGCCGCCTCCTCTGATCACTGAAGGTTTTGTCCTGCTTATCAAAAATGCTCCTTTTATTCCTCTTATCAAAGCATCTTTTGTCTCTGGCTGAATAAAGGAACATTGCTGCCTTCTGGTGAGGCAAAAAGAAGCATTTTGTTAAAGATCAAAGGAAGAGGGGCATCAAAGGACGAGGGGCGTCATCCTCTATCAGAGAAGAGTCTGGCAGAAGGATCCGTGAGGTGGTCCTGTTAGCTTCATCAACCTTCCTCTCCTGTGCAGGGTCCAGCCATCATGATGACCTACCTGCTGATCTCAGGTCTGTTCCTGACCAGACTGAGGAGGCCCATTGGTAAAATGACGGTCATCGAGCAGCGCTACGAAGGAGAATATCGTTATGTTAACTCCCGCCTCATCACCAACAGGTAGGCCTCCTGGGGGGGTGCTAGCCTTGAACTACCGCCATCAGGGTTGGTGGTTGTTCGGTGCCTGGATTAGAGGGAAGGGTTCAGGCAGCTGGCAAACGCTACGCTAGCAACGGGGATGGTCCCGACCTCGTGAGAGGGATGAAGCAAAGCAGATTCAGGAAGGTTCAGGAGTTTCTCAAGGATGAGGACGCATCGGGTTCCACTGCACAACCAGCAGGGTGTCACCTGTGGAGGAGGAGGAGGCCCCCCAGAAGATGGGTTAGGGTTCAGGTGGATCCATCGGCTGCTCTCATTACCAGCCAGATGTTTATCAGATCCAGTTTGAATGGAAAACTTGCAGCTGTGCACGTTGCTGGAGGAAACGTGCACAGCTGCAAGGACCTCCCACCAAACTCTTCTGGGACATTTGCATTAGTAACTGTCATCTGCCTGAAGCCAGGCTGGTCGTCAGCCTGCAGGGAGCCTGGATCAGGGTTAGGGGTTGAGGTTAAGGGCTAGGATCAGGGTTAGGGGTTGAGGTTAGGGGTTACGATCAGGGTTAGGGGTTGAGGTTAAGGGTTAGGATCAGGGTTAGGGGTTGAGGTTAGGGGTTACGATCAGGGTTAGGGGTTGAGGTTAAGGGTTAGGATCAGGGTTAGGGGGTTAGGGGTTAGGCGTTAGGATCAGGGTTAGGGATTGAGGTTAGGGGTTAGGATCAGGGTTAGGGGTTGAGGTTAAGGGTTAGGATCAGGGTTAGGGGGTTAGGGGTTAGGCGTTAGGATCAGGGTTAGGGATTGAGGTTAGGGGTTAGGATCAGGGTTAGGGGTTGAGGTTAAGGGCTAGGATCAGGGTTAGGGGTTGAGGTTAGGGGTTACGATCAGGGTTAGGGGTTGAGGTTAAGGGTTAGGATCAGGGTTAGGGGGTTAGGGGTTAGGCGTTAGGATCAGGGTTAGGGATTGAGGTTAGGGGTTAGGATCAGGGTTAGGGGTTGAGGTTAAGGGTTAGGATCAGGGTTAGGGGGTTAGGGGTTAGGCGTTAGGATCAGGGTTAGGGATTGAGGTTAGGGGTTAGGATCAGGGTTAGGGATTGAGGTTAGGGGTTAGGATCAGGGTTAGGGGTTGAGGTTAAGGGCTAGGATCAGGGTTAGGGGTTGAGGTTAGGGGTTACGATCAGGGTTAGGGGTTGAGGTTAAGGGTTAGGATCAGGGTTAGGGGGTTAGGGGTTAGGCGTTAGGATCAGGGTTAGGGATTGAGGTTAGGGGTTAGGATCAGGGTTAGGGGTTGAGGTTAGGGGTTAGGATCAGGGTTAGGGGTTGGGGCTAGGGTTAGGGGATAAGGGTTAGGATTGGGGTTAGGATCAGGGTTAAGGGTTAGGTGTTGGGGCTAGGGTTAGGGGATACGGGTTAGGGGATAAGGGTTAGGATTGGGGTTAGGATCAGGGTTAGGGGTTAAGGGTTAGGTGTTGGGGCTAGGGTTAGGGGATAAGGGTTAGGGGATAAGGGTTAGGATTGGGGTTAGGATCAGGGTTAGGGGTTAAGGGTTAGGATCGGGGTTAGGATCAGGGTTAGGGCTGAAGACTGTTGGCACTCTTCCTCTTTAATAGATGAACACACCAGGTCCAGATGTGGAGGATGTTCTCCACAGTTGAGCCCAGACTGGACTCAACCACCATCTCGTTAGCTTAGATTAACAGAAGAATTCCCAAAATGTGCATTTGTGCAATATTTGCCGGTTTCCTTTGAACAGTTCCTGGTCACTACTTTACCCCACCAGCCAGCATCAGCTCCACTTGTCTCCTTCTGCTTGGTTCAGAACAAAGAGGCCAGTCAGTCAGAGCTGGAGGACTCTGGTGACTGGCACCGCAGGGACATGAAGCCATGACTGTTGAAACCTGGCCTGAGGGACTCTGTCCTGCAGGAGTCCGCTCAAACTGTCCCTGTTGTCTGTGGCACCGTGAGTGTCTGCAGACGGCTGCATGTCTGCAATCTAGAACCCTGCAGGTCAAGAGCAGAACCTGAACCTGTCATCCAGACCTTGAGTCAGGGGACAAGTCCGACACAGCCGATCCACGACCTGACGTGGGACCGGTGACGTGGGACAGTGTTGGGGTCCCCAGCAACTGTCTTTCCCAGCTGTTGGATCATCCTGGTCCCACAGAAGCAAATGTGGGCGGTCCTGGAGGTTCCCGCCCCGTTGTCTCCTCCTGCTTTGGGAACGAGATGTTCCCTCGGAACTGTCAGCGGCCGTTCTGGGCGTGGCTTGACGTGCTCCTCCACTTCCATCCCATACGTGTGCTCGGAGAACAGCCCTTCCTGCACACCAGCCTTCGTCAGGGTCGTGTCCTCATGCAGGTGGACCATGATCCCGAGCAGCAGAGCAGCTCCAGAGGCCACAACGATACAGGCTTTTGACAACTGGTCTGTTCCTTAGGGTTAGGGTTAGGTCTTTGGATCCTTCTGGTGTCCTCCACTAAACCTGCCTGACGCGTTGTGTTCATGCTCATCACTCTGTTGATGAATTGGTCACAAACCCCCTGGTCTGTGACGGAGCAGGACCCTGCTCCTGGTCTAATGTCGTCCTGGTTTTCTCATCTTTCTCCGGGTCTTGCTGCTGCTTCAGGGTCTGGAGAGTAGGGTTAGGGTTAGGGTTAGGGTTAACCCTAACCCTAACCCTAACCCTAACCCTAACCCTAACCCTAATGATGTGGAGCCGGACTCTCCAGGCTGCTGCTTCCCTTTCACTGACCCGCCGTTGTCTCTGCTGCAGTGAGGAGATCGCCTTCTATAACGGCAACCTGAGGGAGAAGCAGACCATCCACGCCACCTTCAAGAAACTGGTGGGTAACAGCTGCATGGGGGCCCCTGTGGGCCGAGGCCCAGGACCGTGGTAGACCGTGTCTTCAGAGTTGTCTTGCTCAGCTTCAGTGTTTCCTCTGCAGGTGGACCATTTGCACAGCTTCATCTTCTTTCGCTTTTCCATGGGATTTATTGACAGCATCATTGCCAAATGTAAGCAACCCTGACCCTGACCCTAACCCTGACCCTGACCCTGACTCTAACCCTGACCCTAACCCTGACCCTAACCCTGACCCTGACCCTAACCCTGTCCCTGTCCCTGACTCTAACCCTGACCCTGACCCTGACCCTAACCCTGTCCCTGACCCTGACTCTAACCCTGACCCTGACTCTAACCCTGACCCTGACCCTGACCCTAACCCTGTCCCTGACCCTGACCCTGACCCTAACCCTGACCCTAACCCTGACCCTAACCCTGACCCTGACCCTGACCCTAACCCTGACCCTGACCCTAACCCTGACCCTAATCCTGACCCTAATCCTGACCCTGACCCTGACTCTAACCCTGACCCTAACCCTGACTCTAACCCTGACCCTAACCCTAACTCTGAGCCTAACCCTGACCCTAACCCTGACCCTGAGCCTGACTCTGAGCCTAACCCTGTCTCTGACCCTAACCCTGACCCTAACCCTGACCCTGAGCCTGACCCTAACCCTGACCCTAACCCTGACCCTAACCCTGACTCTAACCCTGACTCTAACCCTGTCTCTGACCCTAACCCTAACCCTGACCCTGACCCTAACCCTGTCCCTGTCCCTGACCCTTACCCTGACCCTAACCCTGAGCCTGACCCTAACCCTGTCTCTGAGCCTAACCCTGACCCTAATCCTGACTCTGACCCGAACCCTGACCCTGACCCTAACCCTGACCCTGACCCTAGCCCTGACCCTAACCCTGACTCTGACCCTGACCCTAGCCCTAACCCTGACTCTGACCCTGACCCTGACCCTGACCCTGACTCTGACCCTAACCCTGGCTCTGACCCTGACCCTAATCCTGACCCTAGCCCTGACCCTGTCCCTAACCCTGACTCTGACCTTAACCCTGACTCTGACCCTAACCCTAACCCTGACCCTAATCCTGTCCCTGTCCCTAACCCTGACTCTGACCCTGACTCTGACCCTGACTCTGGCTCTGGCTCTGACTCTGACTCTGACTCTGACTCTGACCCTGACCCTGACCCTGACCCTGACTCTGACTCTGACCCTGACCCTGACCCTAACCCTAACCCTGACTCTGAGCCTAACCCTGACCCTGACCCTGACCCTAACCCTGACTCTGAGCCTAACCCTGACCCTGACTCTGAGCCTAACCCTGACCCCAACCCTGACCCTGACCCTGACCCTGACTCTGACTCTGACCCTGACCCTGACCCTGACCGTGACCGTGACCCTGGCCCTAACCCTAGCCCTGAGCCTGATCCTGACCCTAGCCCTGACCCTGACCCTAGCCCTGAGCCTGACCCTGACCCTAGCCCTGACCCTGACCCTAGCCCTGACCCTGACCCTGACCCTCTGCACCTGTCATGGACGTGTTGTTAAATAGAGATGGAGCAGATAAAGTGTCTCCACAGCCTGAAGCCGTGCTGATGCTCCCACGGTTCTGTGGTGCCGACCTGATCCGTCTCCAATTCTGTGTTCCTCCTCTCCAGATGTGGCGACAGTGGTGGGTTACCTGGTGGTCAGCCGACCTTTCCTCAATCTGGCACACCCCCGGCACCTGCGCAGCTCACACTCGGAGCTACTGGAGGTCTGACACACACACACACGCACACACACACACACACACACACAGAAGCTGGTTGTAACCTTGACCTGACTTTGATGTGACCTTCAGGACTACTATCAGAGTGGAAGGATGCTGCTGCGAATGTCCCAGGCTTTAGGCAGGATCGTGCTCGCTGGACGAGAAATGACTCGCCTGTCAGGGTGAGTTGGGGGACGTGGACCTGTGTAGGGAAACACCTGGGTAGGGAAACACCTGGGTAGGGAAACACCTGGGTAGGGAAACACCTGATGAAGCTCACCTGATTGGTTCCTGCTGCTTCATTGGGATGGACCTGTGTAGGGAAACACCTGTGTGGGGAAACACCTGTGTAGGGAAACACCTGTGTGGGGAAACACCTGTGTAGGGAAACACCTGTGTAGGGAAACACCTGGGTAGGGAAACACCTGGGTAGGGAAACACCTGATGAAGCTCACCTGATTGGTTCCTGCTGCTTCATTGGGATGGACCTGTGTAGGGAAACACCTGTGTAGGGAAACACCTGGGTAGGGAAACACCTGGGTAGGGAAACACCTGATGAAGCTCACCTGATTGGTTCCTGCTGCTTCATTGGGATGGACCTGTGTAGGGAAACACCTGGGTAGGGAAACACCTGTGTAGGGAAACACCTGTGTAGGGAAACACCTGTGTAGGGAAACACCTGTGTGGGGAAACACCTGTGTGGGGAAACACCTGGGTAGGGAAACACCTGGGTAGGGAAACACCTGTGTGGGGAAACACCTGGGTAGGGAAACACCTGTGTAGGGAAACACCTGTGTAGGGAAACACCTGATAAAGTTTCCCTACACAGGTCCATCCCACTGAAGGGGGTTAGGGTTAGGGTGAGCTGCTCCCTGCAGCTGGTGCACATCTGCCTGCTCCACACAGCTCCCACGTCCCCGACCAGGGGGGCCGGCATCCTTCACACAGTCATGAGTGGTGCCACTGCCTCGGACCCTCTGATCACTGCTCCTCCTCCTCCCCCTGAGGAGGACCTGGCACAGGTCAGGGCTCCTCCTCCTCCCCCTGAGGAGGACCTGGCACAGGTCAGGGCTCCTCCTCCTCCCGCTGAGGAGGACCTGGCACAGGTCAGGGCTCCTCCTCCCCCTGAGGAGGACCTGGCACAGGTCAGGGCTCCTCCTCCTCCCCCTGAGGAGGACCTGGCACAGGTCAGGGCTCCTCCTCCTCCCCGTGAGGAGGACCTGGCACAGGTCAGGGCTCCTCCTCCTCCCCGTGAGGAGGACCTGGCACAGGTCAGGGCTCCTCCTCCCCCCCGTGAGGAGGACCTGGCACAGGTCAGGGCTCCTCCTCCCCCTGAGGAGGACCTGGCACAGGTCAGGGCTCCTCCTCCTCCCCCTGAGGAGGACCTGGCACAGGTCAGGGCTCCTCCTCCTCCCCGTGAGGAGGACCTGGCACAGGTCAGGGCTCCTCCTCCTCCCCGTGAGGAGGACCTGGCACAGGTCAGGGCTCCTCCTCCTCCCCCTGAGGAGGACCTGGCACAGGTCACTTCTCCTCCTCCCGCTGAGGAGGACCTGGCACAGGTCACTGCTCCTCCTCCTCCCCCTGAGGAGGACCTGGCACAGGTCAGGGCTCCTCCTCCTCCCCCTGAGGAGGACCTGGCACAGGTCAGGGCTCCTCCTCCTCCCCCTGAGGAGGACCTGGCACAGGTCACTGCTCCTCCTCCTCCCCATGAGGAGGACCTGGCACAGGTCAGGGCTCCTCCTCCTCCCCCTGAGGAGGACCTGGCACAGGTCATGGCTCCTCCTCCCCCTGAGGAGGACCTGGCACAGGTCATGGCTCCTCCTCCTCCCCCTGAGGAGGACCTGGCACAGGTCATGGCTCCTCCTCCTCCCCCTGAGGAGGACCTGGCACAGGTCATGGCTCCTCCTCCTCCCCCTGAGGAGGACCTGGCACAGGTCACTGCTCAGCAGGGTCAGGGCTTCTACATCTCCATGGTCCCCCCCCCCCCCATTACAGGCATTAAAACAATCAAGACGGTCCCCGTTTGGTCTCCCAGGTCAGCACGCTGATCAGCTGGAGGACAGAACCAGGCAGTCCTCACGCTCACATTTCTCCTTCTATGTTTAGATTCAAGCTCACGTTGAAGCCACATATAACCAGAGATAATCAGGTGTTTCCCTAACCCCTAGGTTAGGGTTAGGGTTAGGGTCCAGGGTTAGGGTCCAGGGTTAGGGTCCAGGGTTAGGGTTAGGGTCCAGGGTTACGGTCCAGGGTTAAGGTCCAGGGTTAGGGTCCAGGGTTAGGGTTAGGGTCCAGGGTTGGGGTCCAGGGTTAGGGTTAGGGTCCAGGGTTAGGGTCCAGGGTTTGGGTTAGGGTCCAGGGTTAGGGTCCAGGGTTAGGGTTAGGGTCCAGGGTTAGGGTTCAGGGTTAGGGTTAGGGTCCAGGGTTAGGGTCCAGGGTCAGGGTTAGGGTCCAGGGTTAGGGTCCAGGGTTAGGGTTAGGGTCCAGGGTTAGGCTCCAGGGTCCAGGGTTAGGGTCCAGGGTTAGGGTCCAGGGTTAGGGTTAGGGTTAGGGTCCAGGGTTAGGGTCCAGGGTTAGGGTCCAGGGTTAGGGTCAGGGTCAGGGTTAGGGTCCAGGGTTAGGGTCCAGGGTTAGGGTCCAGGGTTAGGCTCCAGGGTCCAGGGTTAGGGTCCAGGATTAGGGTCCAGGGTTAGGGTCCAGGGTTAGGGTTAGGGTCCAGGGTTAGGGTCCAGGGTTAGGCTCCAGGGTCCAGGGTTAGGCTCCAGGGTCCAGGGTTAGGGTCCAGGGTTAGGGTCCAGGGTTAGGGTCCAGGGTTAGGGTCCAGGGTTAGGGTTAGGGTTAGGGTCCAGGGTTAGGGTCCAGGGTTAGGGTCCAGGGTTCGGCCAAATGTCCAGCTGAAGGTCATGTGAGCGAAGCTGCTGTCCCCCTGAACTGTGGTTATTACTGCTCATGGTGTCTTCTGTCCCTCACAGATTCACAGCTCGCATTACTGAGCTGATGAAGGTTCTGAAGGAGCTGAATGCTGGGAGATATGAACGCACCATGGTGACCCAGCAGGACAAAGGTCAGGGACGGGCTGGTTAGCATAGCCATCTAGCTGTTGTCTGCTAGCTAACTGTCTCTGTTCTCATGATTCAGATGCTGTGGACAAACTCATGTTGGTGCCTGGAAGTGGACGCGTCATCAACAGAGATAATATAATCAAGTAAGGATGATGTCAGTGTTGAGAGTGATGCACCTGTGGCACCTGCAGCACCCCGGCTAACACACCTACACAGGTGCTGTCCTCAGAGCGGGCGGGAAGCAGGAAACGCCGAGACGTTTAAGGGTCGGGAGAGCTCCCGTTGTATTGACCTAGCTAGCATCATGCTTGGAGCCACGTGGTTACTCACAGAGGAGGGTTTTCATCTTCATCTTGAAGTACGGAGCGAGTCTTCCTCGCCGACCTGGACCGGGGGCTTGTGGGGCTGAGGACCCTTTGGGACGACCCTCTGCTTGAGGGTCGTCTTGATTTGAGAGCCACAATAATCCAATATAATCGCTGATGGTGGAGCTTCAAGTGAGCGTCCCTGACGCTCGTGGCTGAGCCACAAGCTGTGCTAGACTCAACAGAGGACACGCTCCGGGTCCTGTCCTCAGCTCTGGCCCGAAGGACAGCCCAGGGGTTGGAGGTCTGGTTGTTGCCCCTTGGATCCTGGACTCTGTTTAGTCCTGTGTGTCCTGAGTCCAGACTGGTTATCAGGACCAGTAGGGCCTGGAGGGTTCCTCTTCTCACAATAGTTGGGAGCTCACCTGGTAACCCCAACCCTCTGGGGGGGGGTGGGGGGGGGGTAGTTTCATTCTTCTAAATAATACCCTTGGACTGACTGATATTGCTTGGAACGTACGTTAGTAGTAGGCACCCAAAGCAGGCGGGCCGGCAGAGCCAGACAGGAAGTGACGGCGTACTTTAGCACCGCCTTCACCGTTGCTCCAACTTTGCCCGTCTGCTGCTGTCTCAGCCTCCAGCTTGGACCTTGTTTTTCAGATTTGACCACACCCCACTAGCAACACCCAACGGGGACGTCCTGATCAGAGACCTGAGCTTTGAGGTAAGATCCCGACTCCCCTCATCACATGACCAGAAGCCTCCGGTCCGTCCTTCACCTCTGTCTTCTCTGAAGGTGAGATCTGGCACCAATGTTCTTGTGTGTGGACCAAACGGCTGTGGGAAGAGTTCCCTGTTCAGAGCCCTGGGAGAGGTGAGGAGGGGGCTGGGTGTGGGGGTCTGAGGGGGTCTGAGGGGGTCTTTGTATGAAAGGTCCTCTTCTGCTTGTTTCCTTGTAGCTGTGGCCTTTGTTTGGAGGAAGCTTGACCAAACCTGAGCGAGGGAAACTGTTCTACGTTCCTCAGGTTGGGAACCAGTCACGTCTCTTTGTTACGTCTGGTGTGTGAGGGAGGTGTGTGTAAGACAGCTGCTGTGTTTCAGAGACCCTACATGACCCTGGGATCCCTCAGGGACCAGGTCATTTATCCCGACACCCAGGAGGAGCAGAGGAACAAGGGGATCTCTGATCAGGTTGCAGACACACCTTCCATTCCCTCCTCTGACTGTGTCCCCTATGAGCCTCTTCATTTGGCTCCTCCTGTGTTCAGGTGCTGAAGGAATACCTGGACAATGTCCAGCTGGGTCACATTCTGGAGAGGGAGGGCTCCTGGGACGTGGTCCAGGACTGGATGGATGTTCTCAGCGGGGGAGAGAAGCAGAGGATGGCTGTAAGGAGACCTCTCTGCTCCTCAGACTAAAGACGTCCACACAGGTCATGTCTCATCATCACTGTGTTTGTGCCGGACCCAGATGGCCCGGCTCTTCTACCACAAGCCTCAGTTCGCCATCCTGGACGAGTGCACCAGTGCCGTGAGTGTGGACGTGGAGGACTACATCTACAGCCACTGCAGGAAGGTAGGACCAGGGGCTGAGGAGCTGCTCTGATGTGAGGTCATCTGTGATCAGCTCAGGGTGACACGGTTGTCCTCCTCCCTCCACAGGTGGGCATCACCCTGTTCACGGTGTCCCACAGGAAGTCTCTGTGGAAGCATCACAAGGTTCGCCTGCTGTCCCGTCTCCAGCTGCTCCGTGTGAGCTGCCCCCCCCCTCTAAACATCTTGTCCTCCTCTCTTCTCCAGTTCTACCTCCACATGGACGGAAGAGGCAACTACGAGTTCAAGCCCATCACAGAGGAAACGGTGGAGTTTGGTTCGTAGTGGCCTGGACCTGATCCAGCCTGAGCCATTCAGGCCAGGAAGCACTGAGGAGCGTTTTAATCCCTTAATTCTTCTGGATCACTTCTTCAATCATTAACGTCTCTGAGATTAGTCCTGAAGGAACTGTTGCCAAATGTGAGGCTGCTCTTTATGCACGGGAGCTGAACAAGTGACGGTGACGGACGCGGAGTCCTACTAATTTATTGTGTTCTCATGTAATCAGAAGAGTTCCAGATGTGGCGTCGTTAGGTGTCCACACGTAACAACACTAATGCAGGGTCAGGGTCGGGGCCGGGGTCGGGGCCGGGGTCGGGACCAGGGCCGGGGCCAGGGCCAGGGCCAGGGCCAGGGCCAGGGCCAGGGCCAGGGCCAGGGCCAGGGCACAGCAGGTGGGCTCCGTCCTTCTGTCCATCTCTGCTGCCTCTGGATCCACTTTTATATGCAACATCTCATTAAATCATAGTTTGACACATCCACAGATGAGCTGCATTCCTTTCTGAGCACCTGTTCTTCCACAGGTTCAGTCTACAGCTCGTGCACCAGCACGTGCACTCTCTTTGCTGTGTGACGGTTCAGGCTCGGTCTTCATCGGGGGGATCAGAGACCTGTGTGTGTGTGTGTGCGTGTGTGTGTGTGTGCACCCATACACATGCACTTATCCAGGCTGACTCTGGTAGACATTTATGAGTCCATTATAACAACTGCAGAGCAAAGGTCATCAGGTTTGGTGTCCGTGCACCATCAAAGGGGTTAGGAGTTAGGTTAGGGATTAGGGTTAGGAGTTAGGTTAGGGATTAGGGTTAGGGATTAGGGTTAGGAGTTAGGTTAGGGATTAGGGTTAGAAGTTAGGTTAGGGATTAGGGTTAGAAATTAGGGTTAGGGATTAGGGTTAGGAGTTAGGTTAGGGGTTAGGAGTTAGGTTAGGGATTAGGGTTAGAAGTTAGAAGTTAGGTTAGGGGTTAGGAGTTAGGTTAGGGATTAGGGTTAGAAATTAGGGATTAGGGTTAGAAGTTAGGTTAGGGATTAGGGTTAGAAGTTAGGGATTAGGGTTAGATGTTCGGTTAGGGGTTACGGCGTTCGGTTGGGATTCGTTCGTTAGCCGTTCGGTTCGGGGTTGGTTCGGTTAGGGCTTCGGGTTCGAATGGGCTTCGGGTTTAGTTAGGTTGGGCTTCGGTTTCGCCGTTCGGGTCTTCGGGTTCGCCGTTTCGGTTCGGGTTCGGGTTCGCCGTTCGTTCCTGTGGGCCAGCCCTGACCTGACCTAGACCCTAATGTTGGCCAGCCCTGACCTGACCTAGACCCTAACGTTGGCCCAGCCCTGACCTGACCCTGGGCCTAATGTTGGCCCAGCCCCTGACATAGACCCTAACGTTGGCCCAGCCCTGACCTGACCTAGACCCTAACGTTGGCCCAGCCCCTGACATAGACCCTAACGTTGGCCAGCCCTGACCTGACCCTGGGCCTAATGTTGGCCCAGCCCCTGACATAGACCCTAACGTTGGCCCAGCCCTGACCTGACCTAGACCCTAACGTTGGCCCAGCCCCTGACATAGACCCTAACGTTGGCCCAGCCCTGACCTGACCCTAACGTTGGCCCAGCCCTGACCTAGACCCTAATGTTGGCCAGCCCTGACCTGACCTAGACCCTAATGTTGGCCAGCCCTGACCTGACCCTGGGCCTAACGTTGGCCCAGCCCTGACCTGACCCAGACCCTAACGTTGGCCCAGCCCTGACCTGACCTAGACCCTAACGTTGGCCCAGCCCTGACCTGACCTAGACCCTAACGTTGACCAGCCCTGACCTGACCCAGACCCTAACGTTGGCCCAGCCCTGACCTGACCTAGACCCTAACGTTGGCCCAGCCCTGACCTGACCTAGACCCTAACGTTGGCCCAGCCCTGACCTGACCCAGACCCTAACGTTGGCCCAGCCCTGACCTGACCTAGACCCTAACGTTGGCCCAGCCCTGACCTGACCCAGACCCTAACGTTGGCCCAGCCCTGACCTGACCTAGACCCTAACGTTGACCAGCCCTGACCTGACCCAGACCCTAACGTTGGCCCAGCCCCTGACATAGACCCTAACGTTGGCCCAGCCCTGACCTGACCCAGACCCTAACGTTGGCCCAGCCCCTGACATAGACCCTAACGTTGGCCCAGCCCTGACCTGACCCTGGGCCTAATGTTGGCCCAGCCCTGACCTGACCCAGACCCTAACGTTGGCCCAGCCCTGACCTGACCCAGACCCTAACGTTGGCCCAGCCCCTGACATAGACCCTAACGTTGGCCCAGCCCTGACCTGACCCAGACCCTAACGTTGGCCCAGCCCTGACCTGACCCAGACCCTAACGTTGGCCCAGCCCTGACCCAGACCCTAACGTTGGCCCAGCCCCTGACATAGACCCTAACGTTGGCCCAGCCCTGACCTGACCCTGGGCCTAATGTTGGCCCAGCCCTGACCTGACCCTGGGCCTAATGTTGGCCCAGCCCTGACCTGACCCTGGGCCTAATGTTGGCCCAGCCCTGACCTGACCCAGACCCTAACGTTGGCCCAGCCCTGACCTGACCTAGACCCTAACGTTGGCCCAGCCCTGACCTGACCCAGACCCTAACGTTGGCCCAGCCCTGACCTGACCTAGACCCTAACGTTGGCCCAGCCCTGACCTGACCCAGACCCTAATGTTGGCCCAGCCCTGACCTGACCTAGACCCTAATGTTGGCCCAGCCCTGACCTGACCTAGACCCTAATGTTGGCCAGCCCTGACCTGACCCTGGGCCTAATGTTGGCCCAGCCCTGACCTGACCCAGACCCTAACGTTGGCCCAGCCCCTGACATAGACCCTAACATTGGCCTAGCCCTGACCTGACCCTGGGCCTAATGTTGGGTTAGGGTTAGGGTTAGGGTTAGACCCTAACGTTGGCCCAGCCCTGACCTGACCTAGACCCTAACGTTGGCCCAGCCCTGACCTGACCCAGACCCTAACGTTGGCCCAGCCCTGACCTGACCCTGGGCCTAATGTTGGCCAGCCCTGACCTGACCCTGGGCCTAATGTTGGCCCAGCCCTGACCTGACCCAGACCCTAACGTTGGCCCAGCCCTGACCTGACCTAGACCCTAACGTTGGCCCAGCCCTGACCTGACCCAGACCCTAACGTTGGCCCAGCCCTGACCTGACCTAGACCCTAATGTTGGCCAGCCCTGACCTGACCCTGGGCCTAATGTTGGCCCAGCCCTGACCTGACCCAGACCCTAACGTTGGCCCAGCCCCTGACATAGACCCTAACGTTGGCCTAGCCCTGACCTGACCCTGGGCCTAATGTTGGCCCAGCCCTGACCTGACCCTGGGCCTAATGTTGGCCAGCCCTGACCTGACCCAGACCCTAACGTTGGCCCAGCCCTGACCTGACCCAGACCCTAACGTTGGCCCAGCCCTGACCTGGCTCCTGGCCTGACCCCTGACCTTGGCCCTGGCAGACACGATCTTGGCCGGGTCAACATGCTGATCCTGTCCAGCAGAACCACCCAGAACTTTCTGCATATATCAAACACAAATCAAACAGTTCCAGCAGTCTGACGCTGGTTTCAAAATAAAAGCACATTTTTATTTTCCATAGATGTTTGCATTCCAAACAATGAATACGTTTCTTGGTCATTTTTTCTTGTTTTTCTAAATTTTTTCTACGTATTCATCTAATTCTTTAGATTTCTTTAATTTTAGAAAAGTACAGCACACAACATCACACATTCACGATATTTAACACATTAATAATATTTCTCAGCAAAATAGTTCCTAATAAAAATAAACCACATTTGTTCATTTCCAGTTTCTCGTGAGCTGATTGGAAAAGATGAAACTCACATTATTGATGATTCATTCCTGTTTAGGATGAACTATTAGAACATTTAGAAGGTTTAAGCCACAAAAAACATCATTCATCAAATATTACAAAGTGTAAAAGAGGAGCCAAAGTTCTTATTGCAGTGATGAACAATATCAGAATAAATAGAATAATCTACCTGGATCAAATCCTAAAAGGGTTGGGCTTTGGCTGTTTGGCATCTTTCTGAAAAGAATCCAGCCTGGTAATCAGGAGTGCAAGCTAATTAGTACCAAGCTAACGATTGTCATCAAACTCACAGGAAACACCGTCACTGACCAGCCTTTCAAAATAAAACCCCACTAATATAACAATAGAAAAGTGACCATGCAACTCTTATCAGGTTATGGAATAAATAGCGTGATGTCATCTCTCTATACAAACACCAAAAATACATCAACTTTCAAATGTGACCTTTGGCATTTTTTTTAAATCTTAAAATGCTGGATGTTGGTGTTAAAGTGTTAATATACAGGCTCGTTAACCACGATACATGAATGAGATGTGCAACAGCAGAAACACGGTGAAGAAAAGAAGTTGGAACTTTCTCACAGGAACAAGTTTCTGTCCTGGAGGAGAAGAGAGCAACAAGGAGTCGAGTCTTTATCCATTAATCACCCTCTGGAGGTGGCTGCTGCTAATTAGGCTGACTAAGGTCATCGTCAGGAGCTCTGGGGTCTGAGGGTGTCATCAGCTGCTCCTCAGCTGCTCCTGGGCTGCTCCTCAGCTGCTCCTCAGCTGCTCCTGGGCTGCTCCTCAGCTGTTCCTCAGCTGCTCCTGGGCTGCTCCTGGGCTGCTCCTCAGCTGCTCCTGGGCTGCTCCTCAGCTGCTCCTCAGCTGCTCCTGGGCTGCTCCTGGGCTGCTCCTCAGCTGCTCCTGGGCTGCTCCTCAGCTGCTCCTCAGCTGCTCCTGGGCTGCTCCTCAGCTGCTCCTGGGCTGCTCCTCAGCTGCTCCTGGGCTGTTCCTCAGCTGCTCCTCAGCTGCTCCTGGGCTGCTCCTCAGCTGCTCCTGAGCTGCTCCTGGGCTGCTCCTGGGCTGCTCCTCAGCTGTTCCTGGGCTGCTCCTCAGCTGCTCCTCAGCTGCTCCTCAGCTGCTCCTGGGCTGTTCCTCAGCTGCTCCTCAGCTGCTCCTGGGCTGCTCCTGGGCTGCTCCTCAGCTGCTCCTCAGCTGCTCCTGGGCTGCTCCTCAGCTGCTCCTGGGCTGTTCCTCAGCTGCTCCTCAGCTGCTCCTGGGCTGCTCCTCAGCTGTTCCTGGGCTGTTCCTGGGCTGCTCCTCAGCTGCTCCTCAGCTGCTCCTGGGCTGCTCCTCAGCTGCTCCTGGGCTGCTCCTCAGCTGCTCCTGGGCTGCTCCTCAGCTGTTCCTCAGCTGTTCCTGGGCTGCTCCTCGGCTGCTCCTCAGCTGCTCCTCGGCTGCTCCTCAGCTGTTCCTGGGCTGCTCCTCAGCTGTTCCTGGGCTGTTCTTCAGCTGCTCCTCAGCTGCTCCTGGGCTGCTCCTCAGCTGCTCCTGGGCTGCTCCTCAGCTGTTCCTCAGCTGTTCCTGGGCTGCTCCTCGGCTGCTCCTCAGCTGCTCCTCAGCTGCTCCTCAGCTGTTCCTGGGCTGCTCCTCAGCTGTTCCTGGGCTGTTCTTCAGCTGCTCCTCAGCTGTTCCTGGGCTGCTCCTCAGCTGTTCCTCAGCTGCTCCTCGGCTGTTCCTCAGCTGTTCCTGGGCTGCTCCTCAGCTGTTCCTGGGCTGCTCCTCAGCTGTTCCTGGGCTGTTCTTCAGCGGTTCTTCAGCTGTTCCTGGGCTGTTCCTCGGCTTCTGCTCTGCTAAGATTTGGTTAAAACGTTTGCTGGCTTGTTTGTGCTGCAGAAGGGAAGAGCTCCGAACCCCCTGTTGGTTTGTTGGTGCTGCTGCTCCAGGCTGAGGTATTAACGAAGGATCAACCCCTACTAAGAAAGTCGAGCAGATCAGTGATATGTTCTTCAGCAGCAGAGAGAAGACGAGTCAAACTGGCATAAAGTGCAAGGATGGTCAGATGGTGGTATAAAAGGTGGAGCTGGGACTGTTGTGCTGTGATATGTGACTGGCTGAAGGAGTCCAGGATCTACAGATGTGGTCCCAGTTGACAGCTACCGTAAACCTTCAGTTTCGGCAGAGTTCACGTCTTTGCTACAGAAGGAAAGTTAAGCACACTTGTGGTCTGAAGGAACTCTGTTCCACCTCTGGCCTCTGTACAGTCAGAGCAAAACAGGCTGCACATCTGGAACTGGGCCCAAAGTCTTCAGCTGGACTTGGTGTAGCACCGTTTTCTTGACATCGGGGGGACGTAAAGGCGGCTCTGACCGCCTTACTCAAACGTGCGATATGGTGGGACGAGGCTGCTGGTGGGGGTGTTGCGGTTCGACCAGCAGGACCAGAACAACCGTGCACACTGGTGGTTTTGTGTCCAGACAGAACGTTTTCATGCTTCATAAGGTGACGATGGTACCTACAGTGGTCGGAGGTTCTCGTGTATCTACATCTTCTCGGGTGCCTCCACATCAGTCTTTGAAAACTGGAGGAACTGGTGTTCCTTTGTAGGAGATATTGCGGTTTGTTTGGGGACTATTGGCTCTCTCTGAAACCAGGATGACATTATTGGCCTTTTTCTGCAGCATGGAGTCACAGCTGGAGGCCACTGAAGGGCTCTCGGAGGCCGTGTCTCCTCCTCCTCCACACACAGAGCTGCCGCCGTCCCCCGGAGTGACCCTTATGGTGGAGAGGCTCTGCTGGTGACGTCCCTGCTCGGACAGGCCGGTGCTCTGGGTGTGAACGGTAGTCACGGTGGGGATGCTAATGGTGGCAGCGCTAACGTGGTTGCCATGTTTCCTGTCAACAGAGTTCTCACTTACAGAATCGGAGCTCTCCGAGTCTCTGCTTAAATCATTGAGCTCAAAAGACTGCTTCAAACACCCCCCTCCTGCCCCTGAACCGGCCTTGGTTCCTCGAGACGCTGTAGCCACGCTAACCCCGGTGCCATGATCCAGGGAGCGCCATCTCCAGGATGCAGTGGCGTCCGAGGGCGGAGCGGGAAACACGGGCTTGTTGTGCTCAGGATGAGCGTCCACTCTGACGATGGCGCCGGTGCTGCCTGACAGACTGACGGTACTGCCCACCGAGCTGAGCCCCTGGGTGCTCATGGGGTCTGGATGACTTTGAGCCGTGTAGTGAGCGGCGCCCTGGCAGCCCACAGAGGTGTTGCAGTTAATGCTGCTCTCATCGAGGCTCTTGGAGTGGGTCTGGAGGAGACCCTGTTGCTTGGCCAGAGAAATCATCTGCATGAGCCGTGGTTGAGGGTTCTGGCCGTGATCGTTGGTCCTGCAGGTTAGGACCTTCTCCGCTGCACCCTGCCAGTTAAGCTGTGCCGCACTACCCTCCTTCCCTTCCGCATCCAACCTCGGGGAGGCGCTGTTGTTACTCTCATGAGCTTCCTCTGGTATGTGAACCAGCTGCGAAGAACCGGGTCTCGACTGCATCAGTATCCGTGCTCCTCCTGTGATTCCACTGCAGTTGCTCGGCAGGGTGGTGCTGGCCCCAGTGCTCAGTTTGGACATGTATGCGTTGTGGTCAAAGCCCCCTGCTGAGGGCTCCGCACTGGACCGCAGCTCCATACTGCCATGGTGGTGAGGCTGGTGGGAGGACTGGCCAGATGAAGAGTCCGCCGAGGAGGAGAAGAAGTCTGGGACCTGCAGGGAGCAGTTGTGGTTGTTCTTGCTTTTCCACTGAGACAGAAGCTGTTTTGAACGGCTGGAGTCCATCGAGGCCCGATGGAGAGTGGCAGCATGGCATCTCGCTGCTTCCTCGTACGCTGCCATGGCCTGGGGGGTGTGCACCCGGGGGAGAGTGTGGCTAAAAGTGAGGCTAGCATCCTTGTTGTGAGCGCCGCGGGGTGAGATCACCTGGATGTCTGAAGTGGGGTGCTTCACGTTGTTGATGGCCCTCTGCTGTGGGTGAAGGAGTCCCTCGGAGCGGGCGATGGGCACGGGGGCCTCCCCAGCCAGAGAGGCCTTGAGCTTCAGGTGGTGAAGTATGGCCTCCTGGCTTATGTGGGGCAAGGAACAGGGGGGGTAGTGTAGCACAGCTGGCAGATTCCCGCTGGCCTCCTCGCTCGGCCGGAAATTTCCAACCGCATACAAACCCTAGAAAGAGAAGAGTTGTGGCGTTTCTACAGGTTCCAGTTCGATCTGTGTGTTCGAGCTGTTCCAAACATTGACTCTGTGACACCCATCAGTGCTAGCAAGTGGTGTATTAGCACCAAGCTATTGGGGTCATTTTGATATTTGCTTGTGCTCCCCCCGCTGTCCGTCTGCCTCTCTCTCTGAATGACTACCATGCTCCATGTCAGGGGTCACCAATACAGTGCCCCGGGGGCACCAAGTGGCCCGCGGGTACCAAGTCGCCTGCAATGACCACATGAGTCGCCCGACTCAGTCGCCAGATTTTGAGCAGAATTGCAGTCGATTTGTTCAGTTAAGATTTATTCAATATGAAAGTTAATTTTTTTAAATGTTGCATAAGTAAAACATGGTTCAACATAGTTTATGTTACCCACTCTAAATTATTGATACACACACACACACACACAATTTGTTATTTTAGAGTGTGTCGAGCGGTAGCCCTTCACGCGACTCGGTACCCCTGACGTGGCTCTTGCTTTCAGACCGGCTGGTGACCCCTGGTCTATGTGAGCCCATATGGGCGACACCACGGAGGGGTTCCACTGGAGGAACCCTGAACCACAACAGTGAAGGTTGAAGTGCTACCAGGTAGAGGGCCACGGCGCTGCCCAGCAGGAAGCCCGAGTAGACGTCGATGGCGTGGTTCTTGTACTGAATGATCCGGGTCAAGCCACAGATGATGGCGCTGATGGTGTAGGTGAAGACCAGCAGGGGCTTGAGCAGCTTGGACGAGTCCGTCAGGGTGCTGTTGAAGTACATCTGAGGACACACAACACTTCAGGCATGACTTTCATCCACTGTACTTCCCTCTAGGAACACAGTCCAGGAGCTGGACGGACTCAGGACGCGGAGTGTGGCGGTACTCACAGAGACGTAGACAGCAGCAAAGGAAGCCAGAGTGGCGTGTTGGGACGGGAAGGACTTCCTGCAAGAGACGAAATGAGTCGCACAAATGAGTCGCACAAATGAGTCGCACAAAGAAGACCGACAGAAGAGCTGCCGGCCCCAGGGGATGGAGCCAGGTCCCGTGATCCGAGGCCCCGAGGAGACACACACACACACAGACACATATAGAGTATGAACACACAAACCATATGACTCATACGCACATAGAGTTTGACACACTTGCACGCACGCACGCGCACACACACACACACACACGCGCGCGCGCAGCAGCCTTTTTGCTCTGCTGCATAATGAAAGAGAACCTCTGGCCCACTTTCTCCTCACTGCACTCAAACACCACCCTGACCTACTTCTGACTCCTCTCCAACCACGGCTGCGTTCCTTGTCCTCCTGACTCTGCAGGCGTGAGAGTGCACGTGCTTTGTTGCAGCGCGTGCGTGTGTGTGTGTGTGTGCGTGCGTGCAGGGTCCTCTGTTCTCACACTGACCACCACATCACCCTAAAGAAGCCAAGGACAGAGGAAGAGCGCAGAGGTCCCACCTGCCCTGGCTGATGGCGGCCTGGTCTGCCCCGGTGCAGATGTCCTCCATGACGTAGGGGTTCTGCTCACAGCTGGTGCTCAGGCTGGTGTAGTTGGGTTTGCACACGCTCAGGAAGTACGGCGTGGGGTTGCCAGTCATCAGCTGGAGGATGTTGGTGATGAGGGCCGTAGCGCAGAGGCCGAAGGCGTGGACTCCTGAGGAGGGAACGGGGGACATTGGCTCAAGGCCTCTGGAACCTCACACCTCCACACGGACGTGCACGGATACAAACTCTAACATGCACGTGCGTACCGATGAAGCGGACGGCTCTGCGGATGAAGGAGTTGAAGTTGCATCCAGCAGCATTGATGTTGGCCTCGGCAGCGGCGCCGCGGTTCCTCCGGGACTGACAGCAGAAGACGACGGCTTCTCCCACCATGATCTGTGACGACAGCAAACCGCATCAGACCGGTCGGACGGTCGGCCGGTGGATCAGAGACAGCAGCAGAGAGTCGGGTAACGCTGGATCTGCCCCTGAGCAGTTGCATCTTACTGAAATGGCAGGGGCAGCGAAGGCGAGGCTGAGCAACATCAGCAGAGGGACCACCTCGTGGGTGGGATCGATGTAAGGGAGACTCAGGCTGCGGTCGCGGCAGCTGAAGCCCACCGTCACCGGCTTGAACAGGTCCGTCCACTCCAGGAAGTACAGGCTGACGGCTGAAGAGATGAGGATCGGCATCTGTCCGTGGGGAGAGCAGAAGGAAGGGGAAGATCAACCAGGAGACGGAGCCCAACAGAGATGCTGACAGAGGTGGTTTCTCCACTTCAGTCCCAGCAGCAGCTCCTCTCCAGCGTTTATGGCCTCTTTATCTGCTCTCGCTGGGATGGAATCAGAAGATCCAGCTGACCGAGCTGCTGAGCCTCCACCATGTGGATTCACATCTGAATCAGCACTTCTGGAGAAGGTGACGGCACCAGATCAGCCCAGAAGATCTGGAGCTCTGCCCTCACACAGCTGCCAGAACCAGAACCTTTAACAGGTCGGGGCCGAACCTTTACTACCAGGAACTGCTGTGGAGCCGTGATATCACGAGGTTAATGCTCCCAGCTGTTCTTTAGCATCACCGTAGCGATGCTTCTCTAGGCTGCTGGGATCCAGAAACATGGTCATGTGACAGGTTTCTGTATCCTGATTGGTTGGGGGCTGCAGGTCTTCTCTCCTCCTCCCCTGTTTCCATCTCTTTCTCTTTTCAGCACTGCTCTCCTTTCATCTCCCCTCATTATGTAGGTCAGCATTACCACCTTCTTGGGTATTTTTGCTTTTCTCCCTCGTTCTTCTTCTCTCTGGGTTTATCCACTAGTATTATATATATATTATAGTATTATATATATATATTATATTATACTGGTATAGCCCAGAGTAGAAGGATGAGATCTTCTCTCAATGCTTAATCAGTCATGGACATTTTCTATTCTTTGATGCAGATTTCAATTCATCTGGAGTGAAGATGGAGACAGAGCCTGAGGGGGATGGAGAGACCATGATAGAGGAGAGGGGGATGGAGAGACCATGGTGGAGGAGAGGTGGATGGAGAGAACATGGTGGAGGAGAGGGGGATGGAGAGACCATGGTAGAGGAGAGGTGGATGGAGAAACCATGATAGAGGAGAGGGGGATGGAGAGACCATGATAGAGGAGAGGGGGATGGAGAGACCATGGTGGAGGAGAGGGGGATGGAGAGACCGTGATAGAGGAGAGGGGGATGGAGAGACCATGGTGGAGGAGAGGGGGATGGAGAGACCATGGTAGAGGAGAGGTGGATGGAGAAACCATGATAGAGGAGAGGGGGATGGAGAGACCAGGAGAGAGGAGAGGTGGATGGAGAGACCATGGTGGAGGAGAGGTGGATGGAGAGACCATGATAGAGGAGAGGGAGATGGAGAGACCATGGTAGAGGAGAGGTGGATGGAGAGAACATGGTAGAGAAGAGGTGGATGGAGAGACCAGGAGAGAGGAGAGGTGGATGGAGAGACCATGGTAGAGGAGAGGTGGATGGAGAGACCATGATAGAGGAGAGGGGGATGGAGAGACCAGGAGAGAGGAGAGGTGGATGGAGAGACCAGGAGAGAGGAGAGGGGGATGGAGAGACCATGATAGAGGAGAGGTGGATGGAGAGACCGTGGTAGAGGAGAGGGGGATGGAGAGACCGTGGTAGAGGAGAGGGGGATGGAGAGACCATGGTAGAGGAGAGGGGGATGGAGAGACCATGGTGGAGGAGAGGGGGATGGAGAGACCATGGTGGAGGAGAGGGGGATGGAGAGACCATGGTAGAGGAGAGGGGGATGGAGAGACCATGGTGGAGGAGAGGGGGATGGAGAGACCATGGTAGAGGAAGAGGGGGATGGAGAGACCATGGTAGAGGAGAGGGGATGGAGAGACCAGGAGAGAGGAGAGGGGGATGGAGAGACCATGATAGAGGAGAGGTGGATGGAGAGACCGTGGTAGAGGAGAGGGGGATGGAGAGACCATGGTAGAGGAGAGGGGGATGGGAGAGACCATGGTGGAGGAGAGGGGGATGGAGAGACCATGGTGGAGGAGAGGGGGATGGAGAGACCATGGTGGAGGAGAGGGGGATGGAGAGACCATGGTAGAGGAGAGGGGGATGGAGAGACCATGGTAGAGGAGAGGGGGATGGAGAGACCATGATAGAGGAGAGGGGGATGGAGAGACCAGGAGAGAGGAGAGGGGGATGGAGAGACCAGGAGAGAGGAGAGGGGGATGGAGAGACCATGATAGAGGAGAGGGGGATGGAGAGACCATGGTAGAGGAGAGGGGGATGGAGAGACCATGGTAGAGGAGAGGTGGATGGAGAGACCATGGTAGAGGAGAGGTGGATGGAGAGACCAGGAGAGAGGAGAGGGGGATGGAGAGACCAGGAGAGAGGAGAGGTGGATGGAGAGACCAGGAGAGAGGAGAGGTGGATGGAGAGACCATGGTAGAGGAGAGGTGGATGGGGAGACCATGATAGAGGAGAGGTGGATGGAGAGACCATGATAGAGGAGAGGGGGATGGAGAGACCATGATAGAGGAGAGGTGGATGGAGAGACCGTGGTAGAGGAGAGGGGGATGGAGAGACCGTGGTAGAGGAGAGGGGGATGGAGAGACCATGGTGGAGGAGAGTGGGGATGGAGAGACCATGGTGGAGGAGAGGGGGATGGAGAGACCATGGTAGAGGAGAGGGGGATGGAGAGACCATGGTGGAGGAGAGGGGGATGGAGAGACCATGGTAGAGGAGAGGGGGATGGAGAGACCATGGTAGAGGAGAGGGGGATGGAGAGACCAGGAGAGAGGAGAGGGGGATGGAGAGACCATGATAGAGGAGAGGTGGATGGAGAGACCGTGGTAGAGGAGAGGGGGATGGAGAGACCATGGTAGAGGAGAGGGGGATGGAGAGACATGGTGGAGGAGAGGGGGATGGAGAGACCATGGTGGGGAGAGGGGGATGGAGAGGACCATGGTGGAGGAGAGGGGGATGGAGAGACCATGGTAGAGGAGAGGGGGATGGAGAGACCATGGTAGAGGAGAGGGGGATGGAGAGACCATGGATAGAGGAGAGGGGGATGGAGAGACCAGGAGAGAGGAGAGGGGGATGGAGAGACAGGAGAGAGGAGAGGGGGATGGAGAGACCATGATAGAGGAGAGGGGGATGGAGAGACAGGTAGAGGAGAGGGGATGGAGAGACCATGGTAGAGGAGAGGTGGATGGAGAGACCATGGTAGAGGAGAGGTGGATGGAGAGACCAGGAGAGAGGGAGGGGGATGGAGAGACCAGGGAGAGGAGAGGTGGATGGAGAGACCAGGAGAGAGGAGAGGTGGATGGAGAGACCAGGAGAGAGGAGAGGTGGATGGAGAGACCAGGAGAGAGGAGAGGGGGATGGAGAGACCATGGTAGAGGAGAGGTGGATGGGGAGAGAGACCATGATAGAGGAGAGGTGGATGGAGAGACCAGGAGAGAGGAGAGGGGGATGGAGAGACCATGGTAGAGGAGAGGTGGATGGAGAGACCATGGTAGAGGAGAGGTGGATGGAGAGACCATGGTAGAGGAGAGGTGGAGAGAGAGACCAGGAGAGAGGAGAGGGGGATGGAGAGACCAGGAGAGAGGAGAGGTGGATGGAGAGACCAGGAGAGAGGAGAGGTGGATGGAGAGACCAGGAGAGAGGAGAGGTGGATGGAGAGACCAGGAGAGAGGAGAGGTGGATGGAGAGACCATGGTAGAGGAGAGGTGGATGGGGAGACCATGATAGAGGAGAGGTGGATGGAGAGACCAGGAGAGGGAGAGGGGGATGGAGGACCATGGTAGAGGAGAGGTGGATGGAGAGACATGGTAGGGAGAGGTGGATGGAGAGACCAGGAGAGAGGAGAGGTGGATGGGGAGACCATGATAGAGGAGAGGTGGATGGAGAGACCAGGAGAGAGGAGAGGGGGATGGAGAGACCAGGAGAGAGGAGAGGTGGATGGAAAGACCATGGTAGAGGAGAGGTGGATGGAGAGACCATGATAGAGGAGAGGTGGATGGAGAGACCATGATAGAGGAGAGGTGGATGGAGAGACCAGGAGAGAGGAGAGGTGGATGGAGAGACCAGGAGAGAGGAGAGGTGGATGGAGAGACCATGGTGGAGGAGAGGGGGATGGAGAGACCATGGTGGAGGAGAGGGGGATGGAGAGACCATGGTAGAGGAGAGGGGGATGGAGAGACCATGGTGGAGGAGAGGGGGATGGAGAGATCGTGGTAGAGAGGAGAGGTGGATGGAGAGACCATGGTGGAGGAGAGGGGGATGGAGAGACCATGGTGGAGGAGAGGGGGATGGAGAGATCGTGGTAGAGAGGAGAGGTGGATGGAGAGACCATGGTGGAGGAGAGGTGGATGGAGAGACCATGGTGGAGGAGAGGGGGATGGAGAGACCATGGTGGAGGAGAGGGGGATGGAGAGATCGTGGTAGAGGAGAGGGGGATGGAGAGACCAGGAGAGAGGAGAGGTGGATGGAGAGACCGTGGTAGAGGAGAGGTGGATGGAGAAACCATGATAGAGGAGAGGGGGATGGAGAGACCAGGAGAGAGGAGAGGTGGATGGAGAGACCATGATCGAGGAGAGGGGGATGGAGAGACCGTGGTAGAGGAGAGGTGGATGGAGAGAACGTGGTAGAGAAGAGGTGGATGGAGAGACCAGGAGAGAGGAGAGGGGGATGGAGAGACCATGATCGAGGAGAGGTGGATGGAGAGACCATGATCGAGGAGAGGTGGATGGAGAGACCGTGGTAGAGGAGAGGGGGATGGAGAGACCGTGGTAGAGGAGAGGGGGATGGAGAGACCGTGGTAGAGGAGAGGGGGATGGAGAGACCATGGTGGAGGAGAGGGGGATGGAGAGACCATGGTGGAGGAGAGGGGGATGGAGAAACCATGATAGAGGAGAGGTGGATGGAGAGACCGTGATCCCAACTGTGGTCCTTACTGTGGTCCCTACTGTGGTCCTTACTGTGGCCCCTACTGTGGTCCCTACTGTGGTCCTTACTGTGGTCCTTACTGTGGTCCTTACTGTGGTCCCTACTGTGGTCCCTACTGTGGCCCCTACTGTGGTCCTTACTGTGGCCCCTACTGTGGTCCTTACTGTGGTCCTTACTGTGGTCCTTACTGTGGTCCCTACTGTGGTCCCTACAGTGGTCCTTACTGTGTTCCCTACTGTGTTACCTACTGTGGTCCATACTGTGGTCCCTACTGTGGGCCTTACTATGGTCCCTACTGTGGTCCCTACTGTGGTCCCTACTGTGGTCCTTACTGTGGTCCTTACTGTGGTCCCTACTGTGGTCCCTACTGTGGTCCTTACTGTGTTCCCTACTGTGGTCCTTACTGTGTTCCCTACTGTGGTCCCTACTGTGGTCCTTACTGTGGTCCCTACTGTGGTCCTTACTGTGGTCCCTACTGTGGTCCCTACTGTGGTCCTTACTGTGGTCCTTACTGTGGTCCCTACTGTGGTCCCTACTGTGGTCCTTACTGTGTTCCCTACTGTGTTCCCTACTGTGTTCCCTACTGTGGTCCCTACTGTTCCCTACTGTGTTCCCTACTGTGGTCCCTACTGTGGTCCCTACTGTTCCCTACTGTGGTCCCTACTGTGGTCCCTACTGTTCCCTACTGTGTTCCCTACTGTGGTCCCTACTGTGGTCCCTACTGTGGTCCCTACTGTGCTCCCTACTGTTCCCTTCTGTGTTCCCTACTGTGGTCCCTACTGTGGTCCCTACTGTGTTCCCCACTGTGGTCCCCGCTGTGTTCCCTACTGTGGTCCCTACTGTGGTCCCTACTGTGGTCCCTACTGTGGTCCTTACTGTGGTCCTAACTGTGGTCCCTACTGTGTTCCCTACTGTGGTCCCTACTGTGGTCCCTACTGTGGTCCCTACTGTGGTCCTAACTGTGGTCCGTACTGTGGTCCCTACTGTGTTCCCTACTGTTCCCTACTGTGGTCCTTACTGTGGTCCCTACTGTGGTCCCTACTGTGGTCCTTACTGTGGTCCCTACTGTGGTCCCTACTGTGTTCCCTACTGTGTTCCCTACTGTGGTCCCTACTGTGGTCCCTACTGTGGTCCGTACTGTGGTCCCTACTGTGGTCCCTACTGTGGTCCCTACTGTGGTCCCTACTGTTCCCTACTGTGGTCCTTACTGTGTTCCCTACTGTGGTCCCTACTGTGGTCCTTACTGTGGTCCTAACTGTGTTCCCTACTGTGGTCCCTACTGTGTTCCCTACTGTTCCCTACTGTGGTCCCTACTGTGGTCCCTACTGTGGTCCCTACTGTGGTCCTAACTGTGGTCCGTACTGTGGTCCGTACTGTGGTCCCTACTGTGGTCCCTACTGTGGTCCCTACTGTGTTCCCTACTGTGGTCCTACTGTGGTCCCTACTGTGGTCCCTACTGTGTTCCCTACTGTGTTCCCTACTGTGTTCCCTACTGTGGTCCCTACTGTGGTCCCTACTGTGGTCCCTACTGTGGTCCCTACTGTGGTCCCAACTGCGGTCCCTACTGTGTTCCCTACTGTGGTCCTACTGTGGTCCTAACTGTGGTCCCTACTGTGGTCCCTACTGTGTTCCTTACTGTGTTCCCTACTGTGTTCCCTACTGTGGTCCCTACTGTGGTCCCTACTGTGGTCCCTACTGTGGTCCTTACTGTGTTCCCTACTGTGTTCCCTACTGTGGTCCCTACTGTGGTCCCTACTGTGGTCCGTACTGTGGTCCGTACTGTGGTCCCTACTGTGGTCCCTACTGTGGTCCTAACTGTGGTCCCTACTGTGGTCCCTACTGTGGTCCTTACTGTGGTCCCTACTGTGGTCCCTACTGTGGTCCCTACTGTGTTCCCTACTGTGGTCCCTACTGTGGTCCCTACTGTGGTCCCTACTGTGGTCCCTACTGTGGTCCCTACTGTGGTCCCTACTGTTCCCTACTGTGGTCCTTACTGTGTTCCCTACTGTGGTCCTTACTGTGGTCCTAACTGTGTTCCCTACTGTGGTCCCTACTGTGTTCCCTACTGTTCCCTACTGTGGTCCCTACTGTGGTCCCTACTGTGGTCCCTACTGTGGTCCTAACTGTGGTCCGTACTGTGGTCCGTACTGTGGTCCCTACTGTGGTCCCTACTGTGGTCCCTACTGTGTTCCCTACTGTGGTCCTACTGTGGTCCCTACTGTGGTCCCTACTGTGTTCCCTACTGTGTTCCCTACTGTGTTCCCTACTGTGGTCCCTACTGTGGTCCCTACTGTGTTCCCTACTGTGGTCCCTACTGTGGTCCTAACTGCGGTCCCTACTGTGTTCCCTACTGTGGTCCTACTGTGGTCCTAACTGTGGTCCCTACTGTGGTCCCTACTGTGTTCCTTACTGTGTTCCCTACTGTGTTCCCTACTGTGGTCCCTACTGTGGTCCCTACTGTGGTCCCTACTGTGGTCCTTACTGTGTTCCCTACTGTGTTCCCTACTGTGTTCCCTACTGTGGTCCCTACTGTGGTCCGTACTGTGGTCCGTACTGTGGTCCCTACTGTGGTCCTACTGTGGTCCTAACTGTGGTCCCTACTGTGGTCCTTACTGTGGTCCCTACTGTGGTCCGTACTGTGGTCCTTACTGTGGTCCCTACTGTGGTCCTACTGTGGTCCTAACTGTGGTCCCTACTGTGTTCCCTACTGTGGTCCTACTGTGGTCCCTACTGTGGTCCCTACTGAGTGCCACAAGCACCTTTGAACTGAATTATGTGCATTATTCCTCAGCTAGCTCTGGTTGTTATGCGGCCGTTTCTATGGTTACACGTTAATAATTCGATTCTTTTAAACAGGTCAGCTCCACTTTGGGTGGTTTCCCTCCTGTTTGACTTTAGAAGATGCGTCCGATTCAGTTCTGCTCTCATCCTGAATGAGTCAGAAACATTTCAATCATTTTGGACACATGTCCACAGAAAGAGCTCCATTTCTCTCCTGTTGTCCACCTTCAGGACTGAGCTGAGGACATGGACACAAGAGCCACACAGGACTGAGACGTTGTCCTGAGTCTCGAAGAAATGCCCACAATCCCAAATGCTGGTGCTGCTGGAAACTGTTGCCCTAGCAGTTCCTTCAAAATAAAAGCGTCGGTCCATGTTTGACCGAAGGTGTTGGGATGGAGCCGATCGAAGGGCCCCTCCTCAACAGAGTCAAGAGGTTCCAGACAAAATAGAAATCACCATTGATCAGAGTGCAGCAAGAATAAAATGTGTTCATGCAGCTTCTGTTTGATCTGGGAATTATTTCATGATGAAATACAACGAACTCAATGGATATTTTTGTCATAATAATAATAATAATAATCATCATAATAATTCAGGAAGTGACACCAGCCGGACCCAGGCGTCTCAGACATGCCGCTGTCAGGAAATGGGCGCATGCCTGCATTGTTCTCGTGGCCCACAGAGGCATTCATGCATGTGCAGCAGCTCTGGAGAAACATCTGGAACTGACCTCCACAAAATAGAAGCAGGGCAGCAGGCTGACGCTGTCTTTGGTCCTGTCCCTGGCAGCCATGATCAGGCCTCCAGGTAGCCCCCCCATCCAGCAGGTGTCGAGGCGCGGTGTCCGGGCGAGATTAGGAACTCTCCATGAGAGCCTGTGTGGATCCAGCACGGCGGAACCGGACGCTCCAGACCCGGACTCGACCAGCCCTCTGCCAGTGAGAGGAGGAGGAGGAGGGGGAGGAGGAGGAGCGCAGGCGCACTGAGAATGAGGGCAGCTCCATCTGGTCCCCTCTTCCAGTGCAGAATCTGGGGGAATCTTTCAAATGCACAAGTCTCCTCACGCGTCACCGTCGCGCACGCGCCTGAAGACGTCTCTTTACCCGCCACAGAAGTCATGTTGCTGCCACCTTAGCTGCCCAACCTCCAGGTGTTGACGTCACGCCGCTTGTAAATGTGTAATTTATTATTGATGGTCTTCATTACATAATGCTCAGGAAATGTGAAGGAGGCGGAACCGAACCGTCGGTCCAGTGAGACCGAACCCACATCGCTGCATGTTCCAATGTGCCCGCATTCATCATCTTTTTCAGTCACCGCATCTTCTCAAGCGCGTCCGTGGACATGACGTCACTCTAACGCTGCCCTGCGGGACGCCTCTCGGGACCGCGCATGCGCGTTTCCAGCGCTGCCGCGACGAGGCCTTAAAGAACCCGAAGAGTTTTAAAAACAGAGCCGGGAGCTACTGGGACTGGACCGGGTCAGCACGAGCCGCCGGCAGGTAGGAAACGCTGCTTCAGGTGTGTACCCGCCCCTCACAGCGGCCGGAAGTAGGTTATGACAGAAGAGCTTCATCATCATCATCATCATCGTCATCATGATTACAGAGAAAAGCTGCTGTGGGCTGAACTGGGCTGAGCTGGAAGGTTCTAACCAGATCATCTTCTTGGTGATGGTCTGACACGTGTACCAGAGGTTAAAGTTCTGCTCTGGACTTGCCAAGTTCACAGCTCCTTTCGCTCTAATCTGCCCCGGACTGGGGCAGCCGGAGCCCCAGACTGGGGCAGCCGGAGCCCCAGACTGGGGCAGCTGGAGCCCCACACTGGGGCAGCTGGAGCCCCAGACTGGGGCAGCCGGAGCAGCCGGAGCCCCAGACTGGGGCAGCTGGAGCCCAACACTGGGGCAGCTGGAGCAGCTGGAGCAGCTGGAGCCCCAGACTGGGGCAGCTGGAGCCCCAGACTGGGGCAGCTGGAGCAGCTGGAGCCCCGGACTGGAGCAGCTGGAGCCCCGGACTGGGGCAGCTGGAGCCCCAGACTGGGAGAAGCAGGTAGCAGCAGATGAGTCCAGTCAGGAACATGGTGAAACTAACTTTTGTTTTTGGTCGTTTTGGCTGAAAAGTCACGTCTGTCGGTGAAATCTGACAGTTATTAATGTGCCGCCTTAGTCAGCGTCTTCTGTGTCACACTCATACCGTTGCCAGGCAACAGAAACCAACACCAATCAACAGGAAGACGCGTTCACCTGCATTTCGCCCTCAACAGTTTTTGTGGCAGATGTTCCATGAGCAGGTGACCGTCCCAGATCAGGTTTCCTCAGTATTGGTTACCTGTCTCTGAAACTGGAGTTAGCTCTGTTTCCTGGCTTTGAGTTACCACTGTCTGAGTAGTAAAGATCCCTCCTGCTTCTTGGTGAACCAGACACCAACGATTTGAAGGTTTGTGGTGAGGCGCTGAAGGTCTCCACCACAGGTGGATCCCACAGACACATCTGGTGGATGGAGGACCTGGATGTGTGACCCAGGACCCCTCAGTCCTGCTCACACACCAAAACACCGAAAAAGAGCCCAAATGATCGGAAAACAACAAACTTTTTTCCATTTAAAGAATTATTTTCACACAATTCTCATTTTATGCCGCTCAAAATATGTTTGGACACCAAAAGTTCCATCGGAGTTTCTGCACAAAGGGAATGAGGACTTTGAAATCTGAGTTTCCATCAGTAAGAGCTGCATGTGTTAGCAGCGTAGTGGTCACTCAACAGCTGTGTTCCGCCGTAGCTTTTATCTTCGAGGCTAGGGTTAGCATGGAGCTAGCATGTTCAGGCTTCATCTTCAGCTCAGCTCAGCCTAACTTAACTGGTGCAGCTTCTGTCTGGGTCAGAACTGATGTCCTGTCTCTGTCTCGCAGTCTCCAAAATGCCTTCAGAGCAGCTGAGAAGCAGATGGAGACACTGTTCATCACTGCCAGTGGAGGCAAGTCGACGCTCTCGTGCTCCTCTAGGAACATGCTCTTCATTCTTTTACCTTCTGCTCACTATGAAATGTTTATGGTTCATGTTTTTCTTGATGTGTTAAATGGAAAGGGTTGCTTTAAGATCAGGTGGTAAGGTCACCTTTGACCTTTCCCCGTCACCAGTATAAAGAGAGCAGAAGAAGGACTGTTTCTCCTTTGTCATTTGGCTAAAGAACATTTAGTCCGACTGTGTTTCACAGATTCCACAGAATCAGATTCTTGGTAACGTTATGAAAGCTTTGCTAGCCCAACACTAGAGGGCAGACTTTGTCCACAAAAACATGGCGAGAGTGTCACGCATGTCCCTGCTGGCCTGAAATAATCAGGGCCGGCCCTGTCCTTAGGCCTTGTTAGCCGGGCAGCATTGGGGTCCACGGCGAGGGGGGGTTCGCACTAGAGACGGCTTTGCCTCCCTGAAAGAACTTGGGCCAGGGTGCTGAAGAAAAGAGCCGTTCTACAAAAGAACTTGGGATTTTATCCAAAATGGTGAACAAAGCAAAATCTGCAGTGATGCGGATGCTCTTAATTAATCTGTGAATCTAGAGTGCAACACTTAACCCTAACCCCTAATCCCTGACCCTAACCCCAATCCCAAACCCTAACCCCCAACCCGTAACCATAACCCCTAACCCCAACCCCTAACCCTAACCCCTAACCCTAATCCTAACCCCTAACCCTAACCCCCAACCCGTAACCATAACCTCTAACCCCAACCCGTAACCATAACCTCTAACCCCAACCCGTAACCATAACCCCTAACCCTAACCCCTAACCCCTAACCCCTAACCCTAACCCCAACCCCTAACCCTAATCCTAACCCCTAACCCTAACCCCAACCCCTAACCCTAACCCCTAACCCTAATCCTAACCCCTAACCCCCAACCCGTAACCATAACCTCTAACCCCAACCCGTAACCATAACCCCTAACCCTAACCCCTAACCCCTAACCCCTAACCCTAACCCCAACCCCTAACCCTAATCCTAACCCCTAACCCTAACCCCAACCCCTAACCCCAACCCCTAACCCCAACCCCCAACCCCTAACCCCAACCCCTAACCCCAACCCCCAACCCCTAACCTCTAACCCTAACCCTAACCCCTAACCCTTTGGGGTAGCAGCCAAAGGAAGCAGATCATAAATAAGAGTGGCCCCTGAGGAGCTCAGACTTCATGAGAGGTGTTCAGATTAAAGCACCCTTGGCGTTTGGTGAGCTACCTCCTGAGCAGCTGGTCCTTCTGTGTCCTGCTTGAAGAAGACCTTGAGGTACAAGATCCCCTGGGGGGGACACCGCTGTAGCTCGGGTTGTAGGGTGATCAAAGCAGCCTGTGACTTGTAATGAGAACATGGCTACATAATCAATGTGCCTTTCCCTGCGAGATGAACCAGTCCTGGAACTGTTTATTGTTCCTCTAATGACAGTAATGAACCTCTGGCTGGGCGCTGAACTAAGACCTGGTTTAGGCTCGTGGAGGCCCTAAGTCTTCGGGTCAGTAGGCCTGTATTTAGATTTGACAGCTGATAAGTTTGGGCTAAATTTCATTCATGTGATCACATCTGTAATTTTACCCGCTAATTAGTTGTGATGCTGATTTGTTTTTTACGCTCTGAATCGCTCCGTAAACTAAGAAATGTGCACGTGTAGCTGGTAGGAAAGGTATTCATGAATCCTGTTGTGAGTGTTGGGGTTTCTGGGTTGTGTCGGTCGTTGTCCTGCAGGGGGTGGAATGGAGCACAATTGGTGGCAGCTGGCACTGCGGGGAGGCGCACCTGCACCCAGGGCACGTTCGGGGTCTTCATGCCGTTTGCTGGACCGGCGAGCGTGCCGCGCCGGACTCCCGAGTTCTCTGCAGTCCAGGGGGACTGCTTCTGGGGGAGGACTCACCGGTGGACCTGGGGAGGGCAGACGCCGGCGGTCCCTGAGGATTGTTTCCACCATTGTGTCCTGGCCTGCGTTCGGGTCCTGTTCATCCCTGTCTCGTAACAGAACACCCCGGCCAGTGTGGACCCGGCGGGTCAGGACGCGGTGGAGCTAAAGACACAACCCCTCCCTTCCCCTCCCCTCCCCTGACAGTAACCTTCCCCGTCACTTCTGCTGTGCCTACCTTGATGGTCTTTGTAGGGTGCCAGGAGGTGCCCGTTGAGGGGGAGGTAATGTTGGGGTTCTGGGTTGTGTCGGTCGTTGTCCTACAGGGGGTGGAATGGAGCTCAATTGGTGGCAGCTGGCACTGCGGGGAGGCGCACCTGTAGGCAGTTTACATCTTGCTGCCAATTTAAGCAGGTTGTGCCTGTCAGGGCCAGGGTGTCTCTTTGTCTTGTGTGGGGGTTTTGTCCGGATTCCCTTGTCATGTGTTGAGTTTCCTGCAGTCCAGGACCTGCAGTCGTGGGGGTCTGCTTCTGCCTTCTGTGTCTCTTGGGCACGTTCGGGGTCTTCATGCCGTTTGCTGGACTGGCGAGCGTGCCGCGCCGGACTCCTGAGTCCAGTAGGACTGCTGATGGTGGAGGACTCACCGGTAGACCTGAGAAGGGCAGAGAGGACTGCTTCGGTTCCCTGATGTTTCTGTGTTCCCTGGAGGGCCGCTCCTGCTCCGTGTTCCCTGGAGGGCTGCTCCCGCTCCCTGTGCCCTGAAGGGCCGCTCCCTGTGCCCTGGAGGGCCGCTCCTGCTCCGTGTTTTCCCTGGAGGGCCGCGCCCGCTCCCTGTGCCCTGAAGGGCCGCTCCTGCTCCGTGTTTTCCCTGAAGGGCCGCGCCTGCTCCCTGTGCCCTGGAGGGCCAAGCCCTGTGCCCTGGAGGGCCGCGCCCGCTCCCTGTGCCCTGGAGGGCCGCTCCCTGTGCCCTGGAGGGCCGCGCCCGCTCCCTGTGCCCTGAAGGGCCGCGCCCGTTCCCTGAGTGCCATGCAGTCCTGGAGGGCTGCCTTCGTGTTCTTTGTGTGCTTCCCCCTGTAAATAAAGCAACCGTCATGATTTATTTAGTGAACTCCATCAGACACTTCAGGTTATGACAGCATGAGCTTCCGAAGAAGCTGGGGAATTTAGGACCGGTTTCCACGACAACAAAAAGAGCGAGGTTGCACTGTGTTTGGGCCTTATTTTTAAAAGAAAATGGTCGGATCACTAGGGTGAGAGGTCAGCAGGTAGCTGTGCTCCATTCATCAGGAGAATCATCCTGCTGAAAGACCTCAGGGATCCTGTTTCCATGAAAGGGTGAACATGGTTGGCAGCAGCACTCAGGGAGGGGGTAGATGCCAAACATCTAAATGAAGGAGAGGAAACAAGCAATGACCAGCACAACTTTGCTCGAAGCACCTCGATGCTACAAAGGCCTGTGTTCCATAGCACATCCTGCGACCGTGTGATCACGGAAACCGTGATTCCTCAGTCTGGGCCATCTTCTCTTAGCACTCAGTGCTCAAGTTCTGAGGGGCACGTGCACATTGTTAGGGGGACAAAGGTCAGGATGGCCAACCTGACGGCTCTGCAACTATGCAGCAGCATATGTTTGGACCTGTGAGACGGGGAACACCTGACAGGAGCTGTGGCATTGGAGAGGCTCTGACCTGGTCTGTAGATGGCTCTCATCCCAGTGTCACCAGGACAGCAGTTAAGGCATCTCTAGCTAGCACAGGGAGATCTGATGGTCCTCCAAGGATGTGCCTCGTTAGACCAGGATATGACTCCTTAGACCTTTACTGACCCACCACCAAAGTATCATAAACTCTCTCCCATCTATCCCCTTTGCTCAGGGGGGAGGGGGACCTGCTCATATCTGAGAAGACAACACGGTGCCAGTGGCAAATCCACCACTGCTGGCAAATACCAGCTGGGCTGCAGCTACTGGTCCTTGTAGATGTTGGTCCCACATCAGACATGGAGGTGACTTGCTGCAGGTCATTTTATAGAGATCTGGCTGCTTGTGTTTTCATGCACAAAGCAGCAGATAGCGGTCCTGCTTCCAGGTTTCTGCCCTTCCAACCTCTCCTGGAACACTGGCTCTCCCAGTAAAGTGTCAAGGGTATGGAGGTGGTGCCAGGATCCTTCTGGCTGTGCTGTCATGGAGAAGCTGCCATCTGTCCAGACCTTACCTGGATCTGAGGTTGCCTAATATTCAGCCCTTCTACCCCTGATGGCTGTTTTTGTCTGTATACGTTCCGTTCTGGGATGGATCTGGACTCTGTTTACTCCCCAGGAGACATCTCATGGGCAGTACTGCTGGTTTCATTTTCCTCTCATGATGACTGCAGTCACAGTTACACCTGTTGCACAAAATCCACCAGCTTGGTGCAGAAAGGTGCAGATGACATCCGGATGTAGTGTAGCGGTTCAGCAGGACCTGGGCTTGTCATAGGTGTGGTGGAGCTCCAGGCTCCTGGTGGGAACCTCTCTGTTTTTACTGGGAGCCCTGAATCGGGCAGAGCTTCAAAAACCCTCCATGTTCTGGTCAGCCGTCTTATTCATGGGGGGTGGGGGCGGAGCCTCTCAGACTGTTGCGTAACAGACAGATTTGACCTGACTGGTAGAATCCAGCATGTAACATCTGGAGGAGCCTGGAAGACCAAGAAGGAACTCGCAGCTCCCTGAAAACACATGCAGAGCTGGAAGTTCTGTCTTCAGTGAGCCGGAAAATTAACCAACCAGAGAGATCCCAGAGAGAGATCCCACAGAGAGAGAGAGAGAGATCCCAGAGAGAGAGAGAGATCCTAGTGAGAGAGAGATCCTAGTGAGAGAGACCCCAGAGAGAGATCCCAGAGAGAGAGAGAGAGAGAGATCCTAGAAAGAGAGAGAGAGATCCCAGAGAGAGAGAGAGAGAGAGATCCTAGAAAGAGAGAGAGAGATCCCACAGAGAGAGAGAGAGATCCTAGTGAGAGAGATCCCAGAGAGAGAGAGAGAGATCCCAGAGAGAGAGAGAGAGATCCCAGAGAGAGAGAGAGATCCTAGTGAGAAAGACCCCAGAGAGAGATCCCAGAGAGAGATCCCAGAGAGAGAGAGAGATCCTAGTGAGAGAGAGATCCTAGTGAGAGAGACCCCAGAGAGAGATCCCAGAGAGAGAGAGAGAGATCCTAGAAAGAGAGAGAGATCCCAGAGAGAGAGAGAGATCCCAGAGAGAGAGAGAGAGATCCCAGAGAGATCCCAGAGAGAGAGCGATCCCAGAGAGAGAGATCCCAGAGAGAGAGAT
Organism: Takifugu bimaculatus; assembly: GCA_004026145.2. Classification (NCBI taxonomy): domain Eukaryota; kingdom Metazoa; phylum Chordata; class Actinopteri; order Tetraodontiformes; family Tetraodontidae; genus Takifugu; species Takifugu bimaculatus. Next base: position 580 of record SWLE01000621.1, on the reverse strand, counting down.
CCAAGAGAGAGAGAGATTCCCATCATCTTCTGTTGTTCACTACTGAGCTGCTCTTTCTCTCTCTCTCTCACACACACACACACACACTCACACTCATACTCATACACATACACACTCACACACTCACCCACACACACTCACACCCACACCCACCCACACACACATCCACCCACACACACTCACACACACTCACACACACTCACACACACATACACACACGCACCCACACACACTCACCCACACACACGCACAACCCACACACACCACACACCACCACAGACACACACCACACACACACACACACACCAGCACACCCACACACACACCACAACAACGCACACCACACCCACCCACCACACCCACACCCACAAACACTCACCCACACAGACCACCCACCCACCACACACAAACACACCACACACACACAGACAACACACCACACACACACACACACACCACACACACACACTCACACCCACACACACACACCACACCACACACACACACACACACACACACACACACCACACACCAACCCACCACACACCCACACACACACACACACCACACACTTTACTAG